>JAAAWK010000623.1:0-251878 GCA_022496015.1 Hordeum marinum
ATGTGCTAAAAAGGTGAGAGTGTTACGGAAAAAACCTAGATGCACTTCGTGTCCAAAATGGACAATCTTTTTCGAAGTATCAAGGTTTCGGACGAAAACTCATGTGTTACAAAGGGATTTCATTTTTTTGAAGTTATTTGAACACCATACTTTTTGTGTGTTGAAAATGCACCACTCAAAGCCCCATCATCAATTTTTCAACCCTTTCTTACTTAATTTGGTATTTTTCATGCACTTACTAATTTTTTTGAGCTAAATGACCCTCAAATCGAAAAGCACTTCAAATGAACTCTGAAAAGGTTAAAAGTTGGCATGGTATCATCATTTCACTCACATAGCATGTGCTACAAAGTTGAGACGGTTACGGCAAAAAGAGGATGCACTTCGTGTGCAAAATGGACAATCTCTTTTGAAGTATCACGCTTTCGGACGAAAACTCATCTGTTACAAACGAATTTCATTTTTTTGAACTTATTTGGACTCCATAATTTTTGTGTGTTCAAAATGCACCACTCAAAGCTACATCATCAATTTTCAACACTTTCTCACTTCATTCGGTATTTTTCATGCACTTACTAATTTTTTTGAGCCAAATGAACTCTGAGAAGGTTGAAAGTTGCCCTGGTATCATCATTTCACCCACATAGCATGTTCTAAAAAGTTGAGAGGGTTACGGCAAAAACTGGATGCACTTCATGTGCATAATGGACAATCTCTTTCGAAGTATCACAGTTTCGGACGAAAACTCATCTGTTACAAATGGATTTCATTTTTTTGAAGTTATTTGAACTCCATATTTTTTTGTGTTCAAAATGCACCACTCAAAGCCACATCATCATTTTTCAACCCTTTCTGGCTTCATTTGGTATTTTTCATGCACTTACTTATTTTTTTGAGCCAAATGACATTGAAATTGAAAAGCACTTCAAATGAGCTCTGAAAAGGTTGAAAGTTGGCATGGTATCATCATTTCACCCACATAGCAAGTGCTAAAAAGTTGAGACGGTTACGGAAAAAACTAGATGCAGTTCGTGTCCAAAATGGACAATCTTTTTCGAAGTATCAAGGTTTCGGACGAAAACTCATGTGTTACAAAGGGATTTTATTTTTTTTGAACTGATTTGAACTCCATACTTTTTGTCTGTTGAAAATGCACCACTCAAAGCCCCATCATCAATTTTTCAACCCTCTCTGACTTAATTTAGTATTTTTCATGCACTTACTGATTTTTTTGAGCTAAATGACCCTCAAATTGAAAAGCACTTCAAATGAACTCTGAAAAGGTTGAAAGGTTGCGTGGTATCATCATTTCACCCACATAGCATGTGCTAAAAAGTTGAGACGGTTACGGCAAAAACAGGATGCACTTCGTGTGCAAAATGGACAATCTCTTTCGAAGTATCACGCTTTCGGACGAAAACTCATCTGTTACAAAGGGATTTCATTTTTTTGAACTTATTTGAACTCCAAATTATTTTTGTGTTCAAAATGCACCACTCAAAGCCACATCATCAATTTTCATCCCTTTCTCACTTCATTTGGAATTTTTCATGCACTTGCTGATTTTTTTGAGCCAAATGAACTCTGAAAAGGTTGAAAGTTGGCATGGTATCATCCTTTCACCCACATAGAATGTGCTAAAAAGTTGAGACGGTTACGTCAAAAACAGGATGCACTTCGTGTGCACAATGGACAATCTCTTTCGAAGTATCACAGTTTCGGACGGAAACTTATCTGTTACAAAGGGATTTCATTTTTCTAAACTTATTTGAACTCCATAATTTTTGTGTGTTCAAAATGCACCACTCAAAGCTACATCATCAATTTTCAACCCTTTATCACTTCATTCGGTATTTTTCATGCACTTACTGATTTTTTTGAGCCAAATGAACTCTGAAAAGGTTGAAAGTGGGCCTGGTATCATGATTTCACCCACATAGCATGTTCTAAAAAGTTGAGAGGGTTACGGCAAAAACTGGATGCACTTCATGTGCAGAATAGACAATCTCTTTCGAAGTATCACAGTTCCGGACGAAAACTCATCTGTTACAAATGGATTTCATTTTTTTGAAGTTATGTGAACTCCATAATTTTTTTGTGTTCAAAGTGCACCACTCAAAGCCACATCATCAATTTTCAACCCTTTTTGGCTTCATTTGGTATTTTTCATGCACTTACTTATTTTTTTGAGCCAAGTGACCTTGAAATTGAAAAGCACTTCAAATGAACCCTGAAAAGCTTGAAAGTTGGCATGGTATCATCATTTCACCCACATAGCATGTGCTAAAAAGTTGAGACGGTTACGGCAAAAACAGGATGCACTTCGTGTGCAAAATGGACAATCTCTTTCGAAATATCACGGTTTCGGACGAAAACTTATCTATTACAAAGGGATTTCATTTTTTTAAACTTATTTGAACTCCATAATTTTTGTGTGTTCAAAATACACCACTCAAAGCTACATCATCAATTTTCATCCCTTTGTCACTTCATTCGGTATTTTTCATGCATTTACTCAGTTTTTTGAGCCAAATGAACCCTGAAAAGGTTGAAAGTGGGCCTGGTATCATCATTTCACCCACATAGCATATTCTAAAAAGTTGAGAGGGTTACGGCAAAAACTGGATGCACTTCATGTGAAGAATGGACAATCTCTTTCGAAGTATCACAGTTTCGGACGAAAACTCAACTGTTACAAATGGATCTCATTTTTTTGAAGTTATTTGAACTCCATAATTTTTGTGTGTTCAAAATACACCACTCAAAGCTACATCATCAATTTTCAACCCTTTGTCACTTCATCCCGTATTTTCCATGCACTTACTTATTTTTTTGAGCCAAATGACCCTGAAATTGATAAGCACTTCAAATGAACTCTGAAAAGGTTGAAAGTGGATATGGTATCATCATGTCACCCGCATAGCATGTGCTAAAAAGTTGAGAGTGTTACGGAAAAAACTAGATGCACTTCGTGTCCAAAATGGACAGTCTTTTTCGAAGTATCAAGGTTTCGGACGAAAACTCATGTGTTACAAAGGGATTTCATTTTTTTGAAGTTATTTGAACTCCATACTTTTTGTGTGTTGAAAATGCACCACTCAAAGCCCCATCATCAATTTTCCAACCCTTTCTGACTTAATTTGGTATTTTTCATGCACTTACTGATTTTTTTGAGCTAAATGACCCTCAAATTGAAAAGCACTTCAAATGAACTCTGAAAAGGTTGAAAGTTGGCATGGTATCATCATTTCACTCACATAGCATGTGCTAAAATGTTGAGACGGTTACGGCAAAAACAGGATGCACTTCGTGTCCAAAATGGACAATCTCTTTTGAAGTATCACGCTTTCGGACGAAAACTCATCTGTTACAAAGCGATTTCATTTTTTTGAACTTATTTGAGCTCCAAATTATTTTTGTGTTCAAAATGCACCACTCAAAGCCACATCATCAATTTTCAACCCTTTCTCACTTCATTTGGAATTTTTCATGCACTTATTGATTTTTTTGAGCCAAATGATCTCTGAGAAGGTTGAAAGTTGGCCCACATAGCATGTTCTAAAAAGTTGAGAGGGTTAGGGCAAAAACTGGATGCAGTTCGTGCAGAATGGACAATCTCTTTCGAAGTATCACAGTGTCGGACGAAAACTCATCTGTTACAAATGGATTTCATTTTTTTGAAGTTATGTGAACTCCATAATTTTTTTGTGTTCAAAGTGCACCACTCAAAGCCACATCATCAATTTTCAACCCTTTTTGGCTTCATTTGGTATTTTTCATGCACTTACTTATTTTTTTGAGCCAAGTGACCTTGAAATTGAAAAGCACTTCAAATGAGCTCTGAAAAGCTTGAAAGTTGGCATGGTATCATCATTTCACCCACATAGCATGTGCTAACAAGTTGAGATGGTTACGGCAAAAACAGGATGCACTTCGTGTGCAAAATGGACAATCTCTTTCGAAATATCACGGTTTCGGACGAAAACTTATCTATTACGAAGGGATTTCATTTTTTTAAACTTATTTGAACTCCATAATTTTTGTGTGTTCAAAATACACCACTCAAAGCTACATCATCAATTTTCAACCCTTTGTCACTTCATTCCGTATTTTTCATGCACTTACTTATTTTTTTGAGCCAAATGACCCTGAAATTGATAAGCACTTCAAATGAACTCTGAAAAGGTTGAAAGTGGATATGCTATCATCATTTCACCCGCATAGCATGTGCTAAAAAGGTGAGAGTGTTACGGAAAAAACTAGATGCACTTCGTGTCCAAAATGGACAATCTTTTTCGAAGTATCAAGGTTTCGGACGAAAACTCATGTGTTACAAAGGGATTTCATTTTTTTGAAGTTATTTGAACTCCATACTTTTTGTGTGTTGAAAATGCACCACTCAAAGCCCCATCATCAATTTTTCAACCCTTTCTTACTTAATTTGGTATTTTTCATGCACTTACTAATTTTTTTGAGCTAAATGACCCTCAAATTGAAAAGCACTTCAAATGAACTCTGAAAAGGTTAAAAGTTGGCATGGTATCATCATTTCACTCCAATAGCATGTGCTACAAAGTTGAGACGGTTACGGCAAAAAGAGGATGCACTTCGTGTGCAAAATGGACAATCTCTTTTGAAGTATCACGCTTTCGGACGAAAACTCATCTGTTACAAAGGAATTTCATTTTTTTGAACTTATTTGGACTCCATAATTTTTGTGTGTTCAAAATGCACCACTCAAAGCTACATCATCAATTTTCAACACTTTCTCACTTCATTCGGTATTTTTCATGCACTTACTAATTTTTTTGAGCCAAATGAACTCTGAGAAGGTTGAAAGTTGGCCTGGTATCATCATTTCACCCACATAGCATGTTCTAAAAAGTTGAGAGGGTTACGGCAAAAACTGGATGCACTTCATGTGCATAATGGACAATCTCTTTCGAAGTATCACAGTTTCGGACGAAAACTCATCTGTTACAAATGGATTTCATTTTTTTGAAGTTATTTGACCTCCATATTTTTTTTGTGTTCAAAATGCACCACTCAAAGCCACATCATCATTTTTCAACCCTTTCTGGCTTCATTTGGTATTTTTCATGCACTTACTTATTTTTTTGAGCCAAATGACCTTGAAATTGAAAAGCACTTCAAATGAGCTCTGAAAAGGTTGAAAGTTGGCATGGTATCATCATTTCACGCACATAGCAACTGCTAACAAGTTGAGACGGTTACGTCAAAAACAGGATGCAATTCGTGTGGAAAATGGACAATCTCTTCGAAGTATCGCGGTATCGGACGAAAACTTATCTATTACAAAGGGATTTCATTTTGTTTAACTTATTTGAACTCCATAATTTTTGTGTGTTCAAAATGCACCACTCAAAGCTACATCATCAATTTTCAACCCTTTCTCACTTCATTCGGTATTTTTCATGCACTTACTTATTTTTTGATCCAAATGACCCTGAAATTGAAAAGCACTTCAAATGAACTCTGAAAAGGTTGAAAGTGGATAGGATATCAACATTTCACCCGCATATCATGTGCTAAAAAGTTGAGAGTGTTACGGAAAAAACTAGATGCACTTCGTGTCCAAAATGGACATTCTTTTTCGAAGTATCAAGGTCTCGGACGAAAACTCATCTGTTACAAAGGGATTTCATTTTTTTGAACTTATTTGAACTCCATAATTTTTGTGTGTTGAAAATGCACCACTCAAATCCCCATCATCAGTTTTTCAACCCTTTCTTACTTAATTTGGTATTTTTCATGCACTTACTAATTTTTTTGAGCTAAATGACCCTCAAATTGAAAAGCACTTCAAATGAACTCTGAAAAGGTTGAAAGTTGGCAAGGTATCATCATTTCACTCACATAGGATGTGCTACAAAGTTGAGACGGTTACGGCAAAAAGAGGATGCACTTCCTGTGCAAAATGGACAATCTCTTTTGAAGTATCACGCTTTCGGACGAAAACTCATCTGTTACAAAGGAATTTCATTTTTTTAAACTTATTTGGACTCCATAATTTTTGTGTGTTCAAAATGCACCACTCAAAGCTACATCATCAATTTTCAACACTTTCTCACTTCATTCGGTATTTTTCATGCACTTACTAATTTTTTTGAGCCAAATGAACTCTGAGAAGGTTGAAAGTTGGCCTGGTATCATCATTTCACCCACATAGCATGTTCTAAAAAGTTGAGAGAGTTACGGCAAAAACTGGGTGCACTTCATGTGCAGAATGGACAATCTCTTTCGAAGTATCACAGTTTCGGACGAAAACTCATCTGTTACAAATGGATTTCATTTTTTTGAAGTTATTTGAACTCCATATTTTTTTTGTGTTCAAAATGCACCACTCAAAGCCACATCATCATTTTTCAACCCTTTCTGGCTTCATTTGGTATTTTTCATGCACTTACTTATTTTTTTGAGCCAAATGACCTTGAAATTGAAAAGCACTTCAAATGAGCTCTGAAAAGGTTGAAAGTTGGCATGGTATCATCATTTCACGCACATAGCTAGTGCTAAAAAGTTGAGACGGTTACGTCAAAAACAGGATGCACTTCGTGTGCAAAATGGACAATCTCTTCGAAGTATCGCGGTATCGGACGAAAACTTATCTATTACAAAGGGATTTCATTTTGTTTAACTTATTTGAACTCCATAATTTTTGTGTGTTCAAAATGCACCACTCAAAGCTACATCATCAATTTTCAACCCTTTCTCACTTCATTCGGTATTTTTCATGCACTTACTTATTTTTTTGATCCAAATGACCCTGAAATTGAAAAGCACTTCAAATGAACTCTGAAAAGGTTGAAAGTGGATAGGATATCATCATTTCACCCGCATATCATGTGCTAAAAAGTTGAGAGTGTTACGGAAAAAACTAGATGCACTTCGTGTCCAAAATGGATAATCTTTTTCGAAGTATCAAGGTTTCGGACGAAAACTCATCTGTTACAAAGGGATTTCATTTTTTTTAACTTATTTGAACTCCATAATTTTTGTGTGTTGAAAATGCACCACTCAAATCCACATCATCAATTTTTCAACCCTTTCTTACTTAATTTGGTATTTTTCATGCACTTACTAATTTTTTTGAGCTAAATGACCCTCAAATTGAAAAGCACTTCAAATGAACTCTGAAAAGGTTGAAAGTTGGCATGGTATCATCATTTCACTCACATAGCATGTGCTACAAAGTTGAGACGGTTACGGCAAAAAGAGGATGCACTTCGTGTGCAAAATGGACAATCTCTTTTGAAGTATCACGCTTTCGGACGAAAACTCATCTGTTACAAAGGAATTTCATTTTTTGAACTTATTTGGACTCCATAATTTTTGTGTGTTCAAAATGCACCACTCAAAGGTACATCATCAATTTTCAACACTTTCTCACTTCATTCGGAATTTTTCATGCACTTACTAATTTTTTTGAGCCAAATGAACTCTGAGAAGGTTGAAAGTTGGCCTGGTATCATCATTTCACCCACATAGCATGTTCTAAAAAGTTGAGAGGGTTACGGCAAAAACTGGATGCACTTCATGTGCAGAATGGACAATCTCTTTCGAAGTATCACAGTTTCGGACGAAAACTCATCTGTTACAAATGGATTTCATTTTTTTGAAGTTATTTGAACTCCATATTTTTTTGTGTTCAAAATGCACCACTCAAAGCCACATCATCATTTTTCAACCCTTTTTGGCTTCATTTGGTATTTTTCATGCACTTACTTATTTTTTTGAGCCAAATGACCTTGAAATTGAAAAGCACTTCAAATGAGCTCTGAAAAGGTTGAAAGTTGGCATGGTATCATCATTTCACGCACATAGCAAGTGCTAAAAAGTTGAGACGGTTACGTCAAAAACAGGATGCACTTCGTGTGCAAAATGGACAATCTCTTCGAAGTATCGCGGTTTCAGACGAAAACTTATCTATTACAAAGGGATTTCATTTTGTTTAACTTATTTGGACTCCATAATTTTTGTGTGTTCAAAATGCACCACTCAAAGCTACATCATCAATTTTCAAACCTTTCTCACTTCATTCGGTATTTTTCATGCACTTACTTATTTTTTTGATCCAAATGACCCTGAAATTGAAAAGCACTTCAAATGAACTCTGAAAAGGTTGAAAGTGGATAGGATATCATCATTTCACCCGCATATCATGTGCTAAAAAGTTGAGAGTGTTACGGAAAAAACTAGATGCACTTCGTGTCCAAAATGGACAATCTTTTTCGAAGTATCAAGGTTTCGGACGAAAACTCATCTGTTACAAAGGGATTTCATTTTTTTGAACTTATTTCAACTCCATACTTTTTGTCTGTTGAAAATGCACCACTCAAAGCCCCATCATCAATTTTTCAACCCTTTCTAACTTAATTTGGTATTTTTCATGCACTTACTGATTTTTTTGAGCTAAATGACCCTCAAATTGAAAAACACTTCAAATGAACTCTGAAAAGGTTGAAAGGTTGCATGGTATCATCATTTCACCCACATAGCACGGCAAAAACAGGATGCAATTCGTGTGCAAAATGGACAATCTCTTTCGAAGTATCATGCTTTCGGACGAAAACTCATCTGTTACAAAGGGATTTCATTTTTTTGAACTTATTTGAACTCCAAATTACTTTTGTGTTCAAAATGCACCACTCAAAGCCACATCATCAATTTTCAACCCTTTCTCACTTCATTTGGTATTTTTCATGCACTTACTGATTTTTTTGAGCCAAATGAACTCTGAAAAGGTTGAAAGTTGGCACGGTATCATCATTTCACCCACATAGCATGTGCTAAAAAGTTGAGACGGTTGCAGCAAAAACAGGATGCACTTCGTGTGCACCATGGACAATCTCTTTCAAAGTATCACGGTTTCGGCCGGAAACTTATCTGTTACAAAGGGATTTCATTTTTCTGAACTTATTTGAACTCCATAATTTTTGTGTGTTCAAAATGCACCACTCAAAGCTACATCATCAATTTTCAACACTTTCTCACTTCATTCGGTATTTTTCATGCACTTAATAATTTTTTCGAGCCAAATGAACTCTGAGAAGGTTGAAAGTTGTCCTGGTATCATCATTTCACCCACATAGCATGTTCTAGAAAGTTGAGATGGTTACGGCAAAAACTGGATGCACTTCGTGTGCAGAATGGACAATCTCTTTCGAAGTATCACAGTTTCGGATGAAAACTCATCTGCTACAAATGGATTTCATTTTTTTGAAGTTATTTGAACTCCATATTTTTTTGTGTTCAAAATGCACCACTCAAAGCCACATCATCATTTTTCAACCCTTTCTGGCTTCATTTGGTATTTTTCATGCACTTACTTATTTTTTTGAGCCAAATGACCTTGAAATTGAAAAGCACTTCAAATGAGCTCTGAAAAGGTTGAAAGTTGCATGGTATCATCATTTCACGCACATAGCAAGTGCTAAAAAGTTGAGACGGTTACGTAAAACACAGGATGCACTTCGTGTGCAAAATGGACAATCTCTTTCGAAGTATCGAGGTTTCGGACGAAAACTTATCTATTACAATGGGATTTCATTTTTTTAACTTATTTGAACTCCATAATTTTTGTGTGTTCAAAATGTACCACTCAAAGCTACATCATCAATTTTCAACCCTTTCTCACCTCATTCGGTATTTTTCATGCACTTACTTATTTTTTTGAGCCAAATGACCCTGAAATTGAAAAGCACTGCAAATGAACTCTGAAAAGGTTGAAAGTGGATATGGTATCATCATTTCACCCGCATAGCATGTGCTAAAAAGTTGAGAGTGTTTCGGAAAAAACTAGATGCACTTCGTGTCCAAAATGGACAATCTTTTTCGAAGTATCAAGGTTTCGGACGAAAACTCATCTGTTACAAAGGGATTTCATTTTTTTGAACTTAATTGAACTCCATACTTTTTGTCTATTGAAAATGCACCACTCAAAGCCCCATCATCAATTTTTCAACCCTTTCTGACTTAATTTTATATTTTTCATGCACTTACTGATTTTTTTGAGCTAAATGACCCTCAAATTGAAAAGCACTTCAAATGAACTCTGAAAAGGTTGAAAGTTGGCATGGTATCATCATTTCACCCACATAGCATGTGCTAAAAAGTTGAGACGGTTACGGCAAAAACAGGATGCACTTCGTGTGCAAAATGGACAATCTCTTTCGAAGTATCACGCTTTCGGACGAAAACTCATCTGTTACAAAGGGATTTCATTTTTTTGAACTTATTTGAACTCTATAATTTTTGTGTGTTCAAAATGCACCACTCAAAGCCACATCATCAATTTTCAACCCTTTCTGACTTCATTTGGTATTTTTCATGCACTTACTTATTTTTTTAAGCCAAATGACCTTGAAATTGAAAAGCACTTCAAATGAGCTCTGAAAAGGTTGAAAGTTGGGATGGTATCATCATTTCACCCACATAGCAAGTGCTAAAAAGTTGAGACGGTTACGGAAAAAACTAGATGCACTTCGTGTCCAAAATGGACAATCTTTTTCGAAGTATCAAGGTTTCGGACGAAAACTCATGTGTTACAAAGGGATTTCATTTTTTTGAACTTATTTGAACTGCATACTTTTTGTCTGTTGAAAATGCACCACTCAAAGCCGCATCATCAATTTTCCAACCCTCTCTGACTTAATTTAGTATTTTTCATGCACTTACTGATTTTTTTGAGCTAAATGACCCTCAAATTGAAAAGCACTTCAAATGAACTCTGAAAAGGTTGAAACGTCGCATGGTATCATCATTTCACCCACATAGCATGTGCTAAAAAGTTGAGACGGTTACGGCAAAAACAGGATGCACTTCGTGTGCAAAATGGACAATCTCTTTCGAAGTATCACGCTTTCGGACGAAAACTCATCTGTTACAAAGGGATTTCATTTTTTTGAACTTATTTGAACTCCAAATTATTTTTGTGTTCAAAATGCACCACTCAAAGCCACATCATCAATTTTCATTCCTTTCTCACTTCATTTGGAATTTTTCATGCATTTGCTGATTTTTATGAGCCAAATGAACTCTGAAAAGGTTGAAAGTTGGCATGGTATCATCCTTTCACCCACATAGCATGTGCTAAAAAGTTGAGACGGTTACGTCAAAAACAGGATGCACTTCGTGTGCACAATGGACAATCTCTTTTGAAGTATCACGGTTTCGGACGGAAACTTATCTGTTACAAAGGGATTTCATTTTTCTGAACTTATTTGAACTCCATAATTTTTGTGTGTTCAAAATGCACCACTCAAAGCTACATCATCAATTTTCAACCCTTTATCACTTCATTCGGTATTTTTCATGCACTTACTGATTTTTTTGAGCCAAATGAACTCTGAAAAGGTTGAAAGTGGGCCTGGTATCATCATTTCACCCACATAGCATGTTCTAAAAAGTTGAGAGGGTTACGGCAAAAACTGGATGCACTTAAAGTGCAGAATAGACAATCTATTTCGAAGTATCACAGTTTCGGACGAAAACTCATCTGTTACAAATAGATTTCATTTTTTTGAAATTATGTGAACTCCATAATTTTTTTGTGTTCAAAGTGCACCACTCAAAGCCACATCATCAATTTTCAACCCTTTTTGGCTTTATTTGGTATTTTTCATGCACTTACTTATTTTTTTGAGCCAAATGACCTTGAAATTGAAAAGGACTTCAAATGAACTCTGAAAAGCTTGAGAGTTGGCATGGTATCATCATTTCACCCACATAGCATGTGCTAAAAAGTTGAGACGGTTACGGCAAAAATAGGATGCACTTCGTGTGCAAAATGGACAATCTCTTTCGAAATATCACGGTTTCGGACGAAAACTTATCTATTACAAAGGGATTTCATTTTTTTAAACTTATTTCAACTCCATAATTTTTGTGTGTTCAAAATACACCACTCAAAGCTACATCATCAACTTTCAACCCTTTGTCACTTCATCCCGTATTTTTCATGCACTTACTTATTTTTTTGAGCCAGATGACCCCGAAATTGAAAAGCACTTCAAATGAACTCTGAAAAGGTTGAAAGTGGATATGGTATCATCATTTCACGCGCATAGCATGTGCTAAAAAGGTGCGAGTGTTACGGAAAAAACTAGATGCACTTCGTGTCCAAAATGGACAATCTTTTTCAAAGTATCAAGGTTTCGGACGAAAACTCATCTGTTACAAAGGGATTTCATTTTTTTGAACTTATTTGAACTCCATACTTTTTGTCTGTTGAAAATGCACCACTCAAAGCCCCATCATCAATTTTTCAACCCTTTCTAACTGAATTTGGTATTTTTCATGCACTTACTGATTTTTTTGAGCTAAATGACCCTCAAATTGAAAAGCACTTCAAATGAACTCTGAAAAGGTTGAATGGTTGCATGGTATCATCATTTCACCCACATAGCATGTGCTAAAAAGTTGAGACGGTTACGGCAAAAACAGGATGCACTTCATGTGCAAAATGGACAATCTCTTTCGAAGTATCACGCTTTCGGACGAAAACTCATCTGTTACAAAGGGATTTCATTTTTTTGAACTTATTTGAACTCCAAATTACTTTTGTGTTCAAAATGCACCACTCAAAGCCACATCATCAATTTTCAACCCTTTCAAACTTCATTTGGTATTTTTCATGCACTTACTGATTTTTTTGAGCCAAATGAACTCTGAAAAGGTTGAAAGTTGGCACGGTATCATCATTTCACCCACATAGCATGTGCCCAAAAGTTGAGACGGTTGCGGCAAAAACAGGATGCACTTCGTGTGCATCATGGACAATCTCTTTCAAAGTATCACGGTTTCAGACGGAAACTTATCTGTTACAAAGGGATTTCATTTTTCTGAACATATTTGAACACCATAATTTTTGTGTGTTCAAAATGCACCACTCAAAGCTACATCATCAATTTTCAACACTTTCTCACTTCATTCGGTATTTTTCATGCACTTACTAATTTTTTCGAGCCAAATGAACTCTGAGAAGGTTGAAAGTTGTCCTGGTATCATCATTTCACCCACATAGCATGTTCTAAAAAGTTGAGATGGTTACGGCAAAAACTGGATGCACTTCGTGTGCAGAATGGACAATCTCTTTCGAAGTATCACAGTTTCGGACGAAAACTCATCTGTTACAAAGGGATTTCATTTTTTTGAAGTTATTTGAACTCCATATTTTTTTGTGTTCAAAATGCACCACTCAAAGCCACATCATCAATTTTCAACCCTTTCTCACTTCATTTGGAATTTTTCATGCACTTATTGATTTTCTTGAGCCAAATGATCTCTGAGAAGGTTGAAAGTTGGCCCACATAGCATGTTCTAAAAAGTTGAGAGGGTTACGGCAAAAACTGGATGCACTTCGTGCAGAATGGACAATCTCTTTCGAAGTATCATAGTTTCGGACGAAAACTCATCTGTTACAAATGGATTTCATTTTTTTCAAGTTATTTGAACCCCATGTTTTTTTTGTATTCAAAATGTACCACTCAAAGCCACATCATCATTTTTCAACCCTTTCTGGCTTCATTTGGTATTTTTCATGCACTTACTTATTTTTTTGAGCCAAATGACATTGAAATTGAAAAGCACTTCAAATGAGCTCTGAAAAGGTTGAAACTTGGCATGGTATGATCATTTCACCCACATAGCAAGTGCTAAAAAGTTGGGACGGTTACGGAAAAAACTAGATGCACTTCGTGTCCAAAATGGACAATCTTTTTTGAAGTATCAAGGTTTCGGACGAAAACTCATGTGTTACAAAGGGATTTTATTTTTTTTGAACTTATTTGAACTCCATACTTTTTGTGTGTTGAAAATGCACCACTCAAAGCCCCATCATCAATTTTTCAACCCTCTCTAACTTAATTTAGTATTTTTCATGCACTTACTGATTTTTTTGAGCTAAATGACCCTCAAATTGAAAAGCACTTCAAATGAACTCTGAAAAGGTTGAAAGGTTGCATGGTATCATCGTTTCACCCACATAGCATGTGCTAAAAAGTTGAGATGGTGACGGCAAAAACAGGTGGCACTTCGTGTGCAAAATGGACAATCTCTTTCGAAGTATCACGCTTTCGGACGAAAACTCATCCATTACAAAGGGATTTCATTTTTTTGAACTTATTTGAACTCCAAATTATTTTTGTGTTCAAAATGCACCACTCAAAGCCACATCATCAATTTTCATCTCTTTCTCACTTCATTTGGAATTTTTCATGCACTTGCTGATTTTTTTGAGCCAAATGAACTCTGAAAAGGTTGAAAGTTGCCATGGTATCATCCTTTAACCCACATAGCATGTGCTAAAAAGTTGAGACGGTTACGTCAAAAACAGGATGCACTTCGTGTGCACAATGGACAATCTCTTTCGAAGTATCACAGTTTCGGACGGAAACTTATCTGTTACAAAGGGATTTCATTTTTCTGAACTTATTTGAACTCCCTAATTTTTGTGTGTTCAAAATGCACCACTCAAAGCTACATCATCAATTTTCAACCCTTTATCACTTCATTCGGTATTTTTCATGGACTTACTGATTTTTTTGAGCCAAATGAACTCTGAAAAGGTTGAAAGTGGGCCTGGTATCATGATTTCACCCACATAGCATGTTCCAAAAAGTTGAGAGGGTTACGGCAAAAACTGGATGCACTTCATGTGCAGAATAGACAATCTCTTTCGAAGTATCACAGTTTCGCACGAAAACTCATCTGTTACAAATGGATTTCATTTTTTTGAAGTTATGTGAACTCCATAATTTTTTTGTGTTCAAAATGCACCACTCAAAGCCACATCATCAATTTTCAACCCTTTTTGGCTACATTTGGTATTTTTCATGCACTTACTTATTTTTTTTAGCCAAATGACCTTGAAATTGAAAAGCACTTCAAATGAACTCTGAAAAGCTTGAAAGTTGGCATGGTATCATCATTTCACCCACATAGCATGTGCTAAAAAGTTGAGACGGTTACGGCAAAAACAGGATGCACTTCGTGCGCAAAATGGCCAATCTCTTTCGAAATATCACGGTTTCGGACGAAAACTTATCTATTACAAAGGGATTTCATTTTTTTAAACTTATTTGAACTCCATAATTTTTGTGTGTTCAAAATACACCACTCAAAGCTACATCATCAATTTTCAACCCTTTGTCACTTCATTCCGTATTTTTCATGCACTTACTTATTTTTTTGAGCCAAATGACCCTGAAATTGAAAATCACTTCAAATGAACTCTGAAAAGGTTCAAAGTGGATATGGTATCATCATTTCACCCGCATAGCATGTGCTAAAAAGGTGAGAGTGTTACGGAAAAAACTAGATGCACTTCGTGTCCAAAATGGACAATCTTTTTCGAAGTATCAAGGTTTCGGACGAAAACTCATGTGTTACAAAGGGATTTCATTTTTTTGAAGTTATTTGAACTCCATACTTTTTGTGTGTTGAAAATGCACCACTCAAAGCCCCATCATCAATTTTTCAACCCTTTCTTACTTAATTTGTTATTTTTCATGCACTTACTAATTTTTTTGAGCTAAATGACCCTCAAATTGAAAAGCACTTCAAATGAACTCTGAAAAGGTTGAAAGTTGGCATGGTATCATCATTTCACTCACATAGCATGTGCTAGAAAGTTGAGACGGTTACGGCAAAAACAGGATGCACTTCGTGTGCAAAATGGACAATCTCTTTTGAAGTATCACGCTTTCGGACGAAAACTCATCTGTTAGAAAGGAATTTCATTTTTTTGAACTTATTGGAACTCCATAATTTTTGTGTGTTCAAAATGCACCACTCAAAGCTACATCATCAATTTTCAACACTTTCTCACTTCATTCGGTATTTTTCATGCACTTACTAATTTTTTTGAGCCAAATGAACTCTGAGAAGGTTGAAAGTTGTCCTGGTATCATCATTTCACCCACATAGCATGTTCTAAAAAGTTGAGAGGGTTACGGCAAAAACTGGATGCACTTCATGTGCAGAATGGACAATCTCTTTCGAAGTATCACAGTTTCGGACGAAAACTCATCTGTTACAAATGGATTTCATTTTTTTGAAGTTATTTGAACTCCATACTTTTTTTGTGTTCAAAATGCACCACTCAAAGCCACATCATCATTTTTCAATCCTTTCTGGCTTCATTTGGTATTTTTCATGCACTTACTTATTTTTTTGAGCCAAATGACCTTGAAATTGAAAAGCACTTCAAATGAGCTCTAAAAAGGTTGAAAGTTGGCATGGTATCATCATTTCACGCACATAGCAAGTGCTAAAAAGTTGAGACGGTTACGTCAAAAACAGGATGCACTTCGTGTGCAAAATGGACAATCTCTTTCGAAGTATCGCGGTTTCGGACGAAAACTTATCTATTACAAAGGGATTTCATTTTGTTTAACTTATTTGAACTCCATAATTTTTGTGTGTTCAAAATGCACCAATCAAAGATACATCATCAATTTTCAAGCCTTTCTCACTTCATTCGGTATTTTTCATGCACTTACTTATTTTTTTGAGCCAAATCACCCTGAAATTGAAAAGCACTTCAAATGAACTCTGAAAAGGTTGAAAGTGGATATGGTATCATCATTTCACCCGCATAGCATGTGCTAAAAAGTTGAGAGTGTTACGGAAAAAACTAGATGCACTTCTTGTCCAAAATGGACAATCTTTTTCGAAGTATCAAGGTTTCGGACGAAAACTCATCTGTTACAAAGGGATTTCATTTTTTTGAACTTATTTGAACTCCATACTTTTTGTCTGTTGAAAATGCACCACTCAAAGCCCCATCATCAATTTTTCAACCCTTTCTGACTTAATTTGGTATTTTTCATGCACTTACTGATTTTTTTGAGCTAAATGACCCTCAAATTGAAAAGCACTTCAAATGAACTCTGAAAAGGTTGAAAGGTTGCATGGTATCATCATTTCACCCACATAGCATGTGCTAAAAAGTTGAGACGGTTACGGCAAAAACAGGATGCACTTCGTGTGCAAAATGGACAATCTCTTTCGAAGTATCACACTTTCGGACGAAAACTCATCTGTTACAAAGGGATTTCATTTTTTTGAACTTATTTGAACTCCAAATTACTTTTGTGTTCAAAATGCACCACTCAAAGCCACATCATCAATTTTCAACCCTTTCTCACTTCATTTGGTATTTTTCATGCACTTACTGATATTTTTGAGCCAAATGAACTCTGAAAAGGTTGAAAGTTGGCACGGTATCATCATTTCACCCACATAGCATGTGCTAAAAGTTGAGACGGTTGCGGCAAAAACAGGATGCACTTCGTGTACACCATGGACAATCTCTTTGAAAGTATCACGGTTTCGGACGGAAACTTATCTGTTACAAAGGGATTTCATTTTTCTGAACTTATTTGAACTCCATAATTTTTGTGTGTTCAAAATGCACCACTCAAAGCTACATCATCAATTTTCAACTCTTTCTCACTTCATTCGGTATTTTTCATGCACTTACTAATTTTTTCGAGCCAAATGAACTCTGAGAAGGTTGAAAGTTGTCCTGGTATCATCATTTCACCCACATAGCATTTTCTAAAAAGTTGAGATGGTTACGGCAAAAAATGGATGCGCTTCGTGTGCAGAATGGACAATCTCTTTCAAAGTATCACAGTTTCGGACGAAAACTCATCTGTTACAAATGGATTTCATTTTTTTGATGTTATTTCAACTCCATATTTTTTTGTGTTCAAAATGCACCACCCAAAGCCACATCATCATTTTTCAACCCTTTCCGGCTTCATTTGGTATTTTTCATGCACTTACTTATTTTTTTTGAGCCAAATGACCTTGAAATTGAAAAGCACTTCAAATGAGCTCTGAAAAGGTTGAAAGTTGGCATGGTATCATCATTTCACGCACATAGCAAGTGCTAAAAAGTTGACACGGTTACGTAAAAAACAGGATGCACTTCGTGTGCAAAATGGACAATCTCTTTCGTAGTATCGCGGTTTCGGACGAAAACTTATCTATTACAAAGGGATTTCATTTTTTTTAACTTATTTGAACTCCATAATTTTTGTGTGTTCAAAATGCACCACTCAAAGCTACATCAACAATTTTCAACCCTTTCTCACCTCATTCGTTATTTTTCATGCACTTACTTATTTTTTTGAGCCAAATGACCCTGAAATTGAAAAGCACTTCAAATGAACTCTGAAAAGGTTGAAAGTGGATATGGTATCATCGTTTCACCCGCATAGCATGTGCTAAAAAGTTGAGAGTGTTTCGGAAAAAACTAGATGCACTTCGTGTCCAAAATGGACAATCTTTTTCGAAGTATCAAGGTTTCGGACGAAAACTCATCTGTTACAAAGGGATTTCATTTTTTTGAACTTAATTGAACTCCATACTTTTTGTCTATTGAAAATGCACCACTCAAAGCCCCATCATCAATTTTTCAACCCTTTCTGACTTAATTTTGTATTTTTCATGCACTTACTGATTTTTTTGAGCTAAATGACCCTCAAATTGAAAAGCACTTCAAATGAACTCTGAAAAGGTTGAAAGTTGGCATGGTATCATCATTTCACTCACATAGCATGTGCTAAAATGTTGAGACGGGTACGGCAAAAACAGGATGCACTTCCTGTGCAAAATGCACAATCTCTTTTGAAGTATCACGCTTTCGGACGAAAACTCATCTGTTACAACGGGATTTCATTTTTTGAACTTATTTGAGCTCCAAATTATTTTTGTGTTCAAAATGCACTACTCAAAGACACATCATCAATTTTCAACCCTTTCTCACTTCATTTGCAATTTTTCATGCACTTACTGATTTTTTTGAGCCAAATGAACTCTGAAAAGGTCGAAAGTTGGCATGGTATCATCATTTCACCCACATAGCGTGTGCTAAAAAGTTGAGACGGTTACGGCAAAAACAGGATGCACTTCGTGTGCAAAATGGACAATCTCTTTCGAAGTATCACGCTTCCGGACGAAAACTCATCTGTTACAAAGGGATTTCATTTTTTTGAACTTATTTGAGCTCCAAATTATTTTTGTGTTCAAAATGCACCACTCAAAGCAACATCATCAATTTTCAACACTTTCTCACTTCATTCGGTATTTGTCATGCTCTTACTAATTTTTTTGAGCCAAATGAACTCTGAGAAGGTTGAAAGTTGTCCTGGTATCATCATTTCACCCACATAGCATGTTCTAAAAAGTTGAGATGGTTACGGCAAAAACTGGATGCACTTCGTGTGCAGAATGGACAATCTCTTTCGAAGTATCACAGTTTCGGACGAAAACTCATCTGTTACAAATGGATTTCATTTTCTTGAAGTTATTTGAACTCCATACTTTTTTTGTGTTCAAAATGCACCACTCAAAGCCACATCATCATTTTTCAACCCTTTCTGGCTTCATTTGGTATTTTTCATGCACTTACTTATTTTTTTGAGCCAAATGACCTTGAAATTGAAAAGCACTTCAAATGAGCTCTGAAAAGGTTGAAAGTTGGCATGGTATCATCATTTCACGCACATAGCAAGTGCTAAAAAGTTGAGACGGTTACGTCAAAAACAGGATGCCCTTCGTGTGCAAAATGGACAATCTCTTTCGAAGTATCGCGGTTTCGGACGAAAACTTATCTATTACAAAGGGATTTCATTTTGTTTACCTTATTTGAACTCCATAATTTTTGTGTGTTCAAAATACACCAATCAAAGCTACATCATCAATTTTCAACCCTTTCTCACTTCATTCGGTATTTTTCATGCACTTACTTATTTTTTTGAGCCAAATGACCCTGAAATTAAAAAGCACTTCAAATGAACTCTGAAAAGGTTGAAAGTGGATATGGTATCATCATTTCACCCGCATAGCATGTGCTAAAAAGTTGAGAGTGTTACGGAAAAAACTAGATGCACTTCGTGTCCAAAATGGACAATCTTTTTCGAAGTATCAAGGTTTCGGACGAAAACTCATCTGTTACAAAGGGATTTCATTTTTTTGAACTTATTTGAACTCCATACTTTTTGTCTGTTGAAAATGCACCACTCAAGGCCCCATCATCAATTTTTCAACCCTTTCTGACTTAATTTGGTATTTTCATGCACTTACTGATTTTTTTGAGCTAAATGACCCTCAAATTGACAAGCACTGCAAATGAACTCTGAAAAGGTTGAAAGGTTGCATGGTATCATCATTTCACCCACATAGCATGTGCTAAAAAGTTGAGACGGTTACGGCAAAAACAGGATGCACTTCGTGTGCAAAATGGACAATCTCTTTCGAAGTATCACGCTTTCGGACGAAAACTCATCTGTTACAAAGGGATTTCATTTTTTTGAACTTATTTGAACTCCAAATTACTTTTGTGTGCAAAATGCACCACTCAAAGCCACATCATCAATTTTCAATCCTTTCTCACTTCATTTGGTATTTTTCATGCACTTACTGATTTTTTTGAGCCAAATGAACTCTGAAAAGGTTGAAAGTTGGCACGGTATCATCATTTCACCCACATAGCATGTGCTAAAAGTTGAGACGGTTGCGGCAAAAACAGGATGCACTTCGTGTGCACCATGAACAATCTCTTTCAAAGTATCACGGTTTCGGACGGAAACTTATCTCTTACAAAGGGATTTCATTTTTCTTAACTTAGTTGAACTCCATAATTTTTGTGTGTTCAAAATGCACCACTCAAAGCTACATCATCAATTTTCAACACTTTCTCACTTCATTCGGTATTTGTCATGCTCTTACTAATTTTTTTGAGCCAAATGAACTCTGAGAAGGTTGAAAGTTGTCCTGGTATCATCATTTCACCCACATAGCATGTTCTAAAAAGTTGAGATGGTTACGGCAAAAACTGGATGCACTTCGTGTGCAGAATGGACAATCTCTTTCGAAGTATCACAGTTTCGGACGAAAACTCATCTGTTACAAATGGATTTCATTTTTTTGAAGTTATTTGAACTCCATATTTTTTTTGTGTTCAAAATGCACCACTCAAAGCCACATCATCATTTTTCAACCCTTTCTGGCTTTATTTGGTATTTTTCATGCACTTACTTATTTTTTTGAGCCAAATGACCTTGAAATTGAAAAGCACTTCAAATGACCTCTGAAAAGGTTGAAAGTTGGCATGGTATAATCATTTCACGCTCATAGCAAGTGCTAAAAAGTTGAGACGGTTACGTAAAAAACAGGATGCACTTCGTGTGCAAAATGGACAATCTCTTTCGAAGTATCGCGGTTTCGGACGAAAACTTATCTATTACAAAGGGATTTCATTTTTTTAACTTATTTGAACTCCACAATTTTTGTGTGTTCAAAATGCACCACTCAAAGCTACATCATCAATTTTCAACCCTTTCTCACTTCATTCGGTATTTTTCATGCACTTACTTATTTTTTTGAGCCAAATGACCCTGACTTTGAAATGCACTTCAAATGAACTCTGAAAAGGTTGAAAGTGGATATGGTATCATAATTTCACCCGCATAGCATGTTCTAAAAAGTTGAGAGTGTTACGGAAAAAACTAGATGCACTTCGTGTCCAAAATGGACAATCTTTTTCGAAGTATCAAGGTTTCGGACCAAAACTCATCTCTTACAAAGGGATTTCATTTTTTTTGAAGTTATTTGAACTCCATACTTTTTGTCTGTTGAAAATGCACCACTCAAAGCCCCATCATCAATTTTTCAACCCTTTCTGACTTAATTTGGTATTTTTCATGCACTTACTGATTTTTTGAGCTAAATGACCCTCAAATTGAAAAGCACTTAAAATGAACTCTGAAATGGTTGAAAGGTTGCATCGTATCGTCATTTCACCCACATAGCATGTGCTAAAAAGTTGAGACGGTTACGGCAAAAAGAGGATGCACTTCGTGTGCAAAATGGACAATCTCTTTCGAAGTATCACGCTTTCGGACGAAAACTCATCTGTTACAAAGGGATTTCATGTTTTTGAACTTATTTGAACTCTAAATTATTTTTGGGTTTAAAATGCACCACTCAAAGCCACATCATCAATTTTCAACCCTTTCTCACTTCATTTGGTATTTTTCATGCAATTACTGATTTTTTTGAGCCAAATCAACTCTGAAAAGATTGAAAGTTGGCATGGTATCATCATTTCACCCACATAGCATGTGCTAAAAAGTTGAGACGGTTATGGCAAAAACAGGATGCACTTCGTGTGCAAAATGGACATTCTCTTTCGAAGTATCACGGTTTCGGACGAAAACTTATCTATTACGAAGGGATTTCATTTTTTTAACTTATTTGAACTCCATAATTTTTGTGTGTTCAAAATGCACCACTCAAAGCTACATCCTCAATTTTCAACCCTTTCTCACTTCATTCGGTATTTTTCGTGCACTTACTTATTTTTTTGAGCCAAATGACCCCGAAATGGAAAAGGGCTTCAAAAGAAGTTGGAAAAGGTTGAAAGTGGATATGGTATCATCATTTCACCCGCATAGCATGTGCTAAAAAGTTCAGATTGTTACGGAAAAAACTAGATGCACTTCGTGTCCAAAATGGACAATCTTTTTCGAAGTATCAAGGTTTCGGACGAAAACTCATCTGTTACAAAGTGATTTCATTTTTTTTAACTTATTTGAACTCCATACTTTTTGTCTGTTGAAAATGCACCACTCAAAGCCCCATCATCAATTTTTCAACCCTTTCTCACTTAATTTGGTATTTTTCATGCACTTCCTAATTTTTTTGAGGTGAATGACCCTCAAATTGAAAAGCACTTCAAATGAACTCTCAAAAGGTTGAAAGGTTGCATGGTACTATCATTTCACCCACATAGCATGTGCTAAAAAGTTGAGACGGTTACGGCAAAAACAGGATGCACTTCGTGTGCAAAATGGACAATCTCTTTTGAAGTATCACGCTTTCGGACGAAAACTCATATGTTACAAAGGGATTTCATTTTTTTGAACTTATTTGAACTCCAAATTATTTTTGTGGTTAAAATGCACCACTCAAAGCCACATCATCAATTTTCAACCCTTTCTCACTTCATTTAGTATTTTTCATGCACTTACTGATTTTTTTGAGCCAAATCAACTCTGAAAAGGTTGAAAGTTGGCATGGTATCACCATTTCACCCACATTGCATGTGCTAAAAAGTTGAGATGGTTACGGCAAAAACAGGATGCACTTCGTGTGCAAAATGGACAATCTCTTTCGAAGTATCACACTTTTGGACGACAACTCATCTGTTACGAAGGGATTTCATTTTCTGAACTTATTTGAACTCCATAATTTTTGTGTGTTCAAATGCACCACTCAAAGCTTCATCATCAATTTTCAACCCATTATCACTTCATTCGGTATTTTTCATGCACTTACTCATGTTTTTGAGCCAAATGAACTCTGAAAAGGTTTAAAGTTGCCCTGGTATCATCATTTCACCCACATAGCATGTTCTAAAAAGTTGAGAGGGTTACGGAAAAAACTGATGCACTTCATGTGCAATATGGACAATCTCTTTCGAAGTATCACAGTTTCGGACGAAAACTCATCTGTTACAAATGGATTTCATTTTTTTGACGTTACTTGAACTCCATAATTATTTGGTGTTCAAAATGCACCACTCAAAGCCACATCATCAATTTTCAACCCTTTTTGGCTTCATTTGGTATTTTTCATACACTTACTTATTTTTTTGAGCCAAATGACCTTGAAATTGAAAAGCACTTCAAATGAACTCTGAAAAGGTTGAAAGTTGGCATGGTATCATCATTTCACCCACATAGCATGTGCTAAAAAGTTGAGACGGTTACGGCAAAAACAGGATGCACTTCGTGTGCAAAATGGACAATCTCTTTCGAAGTATCACGGTTTCGGACGAAAACTTATCTATTACAAAGTGATTTCATTTTCTTAACTTATTTGAAGTCCATAATTTTTGTGTGTTCAAAATGCACCACTCAAAGCTATATCATCAATTTTCAACCCTTTCTCACTTCATTCGGTATTTTTCATGCACTTACTTATTTTTTTGAGCCAAATGACCCTGAAATTGAAAATCACTTCAAATGAACTTTGAAAAGGTTGAAAGTGGATATGGTATCATCATTTCACCCGCATAGCATGTGCTAAAAAGTTCAGATTGTTACGGAAAAAACTAGATGCACTTCGTGTCCAAAATGGACAATCTTTTTCAAAGTATCAAGGTTTCGGACGAAAACTCATCTGTTACAAAGGGACTTCATTTTTTTAACTTATTTGAACTCCATACTTTTTGTCTGTTGAAAATGCACCACTCAAAGCCCCATCATCAATTTTTCAACCCTTTCTCACTTAATTTGGTATTTTTCATGCACTTACTAATTTTTTTCAGCTGTATGACCCTTAAATTGAAAAGCACTTCAAATGAACTCTCAAAAGGTTGAAAGGTTGCATGGTATTATCATTTCACCCACATAGCATGTGCTACAAAGTTGAGACGGTTACGAGGAAAACAGGATGCACTTCGTGTGCAAAATGGACAATCTCTTTCGAAGTATCACGCTTTCGGACGAAAACTCATCTGTTACAAAGGGATTTCATTTTTTTGAACTTATTTGAACTCCAAATTATTTTTGTGGTTAAAATGCTCCACTCAAAGCCACATCATCAATTTTCAACCCTTTCTCACTTCATTTGGTATTTTTCATGCACTTACTAATTTTTTTGAGCCAAATCAACTCTGAAAAGGTTGAAAGTTGGCATGGTATCACCATTTCACCCACATAGCATGTGCTAAAAAGTTGAGATGGTTACGGCAAAAACAGGATGCACTTCGTGTGCAAAATGGACAATCTCTTTCGAAGTATCACGCTTTCGGACGAAAACTCATCTCTTACGAACGGATTTCATTTTTCTAAACTTATTTGAACTCCATAATTTTTGTGTCTTCAAAATGCACCACTCAAAGCTTCATCATCAATTTTCAACCCATTATCACTTCATTCAGTATTTTTCATGCACTTACTCATGTTTTTGAGCCAAATGAACTCTGAAAAGGTTTAAAGTTGGCCTAGTATCATCATTTCACCCACATAGCATGTTCTAAAAAGTTGAGAGGGTTACGGCAAAAACTGATGCACCTCATGTGCATATGGACAATCTCTTTCGAAGTATCACAGTTTCGGACGAAAACTCGTCTGTTACAAATGGATTTAATTTTTTTGAAGTTACTTGAACTCCATAATTATTTTGGGTTCAAAATGCACCACTCAAAGCCACATCATCAATTTTCAACCCTTTTTGGCTTCATTTGGTATTTTTCTGAAAAGGTTGAAAGTTGGCCTGGTATCATCATTTTTTGAGCTAAATAACCCTCAAATTGAAAAGCACTTCAAATGAACTATGAAAAGGTTGAAAGTTTGCATGGTATCGTCATTTCACTCACATAGCATGTGCTAAAAGTTGAGACGGTTACGGCAAAAACAGGATGCACTTCGTGTGCAAAATGGACAATCTCTTTTGAAGTATCACGCTTTCGGACGAAAACTCATCTGTTCAAAGGAATTTCATTTTTTTGAACTTATTTGAACTCGAAATTATTTTTGTGTTCAAAATGCACGACTCAAAGCCACATCATCAATTTTCAACCCTTTCTCACTTCATTTGGTATTTTTCATGCACTTACTGATTTTTTTCAGCCAAATGAACTCTGAAAAGGTTGAAAGTTGGCACGGTATCATCATTTCACCCACATAGCATGTGCTAAAATGTTGAGATGGTTACGGCAAAACTAGGATGCACTTCATGTGCAAAATGGACAATCTCTTTCGAAGTATCACGGTTTCAAACGGAAACTTATCTGTTACAAATGGATTTCATTTTTTTGAAGTTATTTGAACTGCATAACTTTTTTGTGTTCAAATTGCACCACTCAAAGCCAAATCATAAATTTTCAACCCTTTCTGGCTTCATTTGGTATTTTTCATGCACTTACTGATTTTTTTGAGCCAAATGACCCTGAAATTGAAAAGCACTTCAAATGAACTCTGAAAAGGTTCAATGTTGGCATGGTATCATCATTTCACCCACATAGCATGTTCTAAGAAGTTGAGAGTGTTACGGCAAAAGCTAGATGCACTTCGTGTCCAAAATGGACAATCTTTTTCGAAGTATCAAGGTTTCGGACTAAAACTCATCTTTCACAAAGGGATTTATTTTTTTTGAACTTATTTGAACTCCATACTTTTTGTCTGTTGAAAATGCACCACCCAAAGCCCATCATCAATTTTGCAACCCTTTCTGATTTAATTTGGTATTTTGCCTGCACTTACTGATTTTTTTGAGCTAAATGACCCTCCAATTGAAAAGCACTTTAAATGAATTCTGAAAATGTTTAAAGTTGGCATGGTATTATCATTTCACCCACATAGCATGTGCTAAAAAGTTGAGACGGTTACAGCAAAAACAGGATGCACTTCGTGTGCAAAATGGACAATCTCTTTCGAAGTATCACGCTTTCGGATGAAAACTCATCTGTTACAAAGGGATTTCATATTTTTGAACTTATTTGAACTCCAAATTATTTTTGTGTTCAAAATGCACCAGTCAAAGCCACATCATCAATTTTCAACCCTTTCTCACTTCATTTGGTATTTTTCATGCACTTACTGATTTTTTTGAGCCAAATGAACTCTGAAAAGGTTGAAAGTAGGCATGGTATCATCATTTCACCCACCTAGCATGTCCTAAAAAGTTGAGACGGTTACGACAAAAACAGCATGCACTTCGGGTGCAAAATGGACAATATCTTTCGAAGTATCATGGTTTCGGACGGAAACTTATCTATTATAAAGGGATTTCATTTTTTTGAACTTATTTGACCTCCATAATTTTTGTGTGTTCAAAATGCACCACTCAAACCTTCGTCATCAATTTTCAACCCTTTATCACTTCATTCGGTATTCTTCATGCACTTACTCATTTTTTTGAGCCAAATGAACTCTGAAAAGGTTGAAAGTTGGCCTGGTATCATCATTTCACCCACATATCATCTTCTAAAAAGTTGAGAGCGTTACGTCAAAAACTGGATGCACTTCGTGTGCAGAATGGACGATCTCTTTCGTAGTATCACAGTTTCGGACGAAAACTCATCTGTTACAAATAGATTTCATTTTTTTGAACTTATTTGAACTCCATAATTTTTGTGTGTTCAAAATGCACCACTCAAAGCCACATCATCAATTTTCAACCCTTTCTGACTTCATTTGGTATTTTTCATGCACTTACTGATTTTTTTGAGGCAAATGACCCTGAAATTGAAAAGCACTTCAAATGAACTTTGAAAAGGTTTAATGTTGGCATGGTATCATCATTTCTCCTACGTAGCATGTTCTAAAAAGTTGAGAGGGTTACTGCAAAAACTGGATGCACTTCATGTGCGAAATGGACAATCTCTTTCGAAGTATCACGATTTCGGACGAAAACTCATCTGTTACAAAGGGGTTTCATTTTTTAAACTTATTTGAACTCCAGACTTTTTGTGTGTTCAAAATGCACCACTCAATGCCACTTTACCAATTTTCTGTTGCAAATATGCCCTAGAGGCAATAAATAAAGTGTTTATTATTATATTTCCTTGTTCATGATAATCGTTTATTATCCATGCTATAATCATATTGAAAGGAAACTTAGATACATGTGTGGATACATAGACAACACTGTGTCCCTAGTATGCCTCTGGTGAACTAGCTCGTTGATCAAAGATGGTTAAGGTTTCCTAGCCATAGACATGAGATGTCATTTGATAACGGGATCACATCATTAGGAGAATGATGTGATGGACAAGACCCAAATTAAAAACGTACCATATGATCGTGTCAGTTTATTTCTGTTGTTTTCCGCATGTCAAGTGTATGTTCCTATGACCATGAGATCATGAAACTCACTGACACCAGAGGAACGTCGCAACATAGCTGGGTGACTATAAAGGTGCACTACAGGTATCTCCGAGGGTGTCGGTTGGGTTGGCATGGATTTAGACTGGGATTTGTTACTCCGTGTGACGGAGAGGTATCTCAGGGCCCACTCGGTAATGCAAGATCATAAACAAGCCTTGCAAGCATCGTGACTAAGTGTTGGTCACGGGATCCTGTATTACGGAACGAGTAAAGAGACTTGCCGGCAACGAGGTTGAACTAGGTATTGGGATACCGACGATCGAATCTCGGGCAAGTAACATACCGAAGAACAAAGGGAACGTTATACGACATTAACTGAATCCTTGACATAGAGGTTCGACCGATAGAGATCTTCATAGAATATGTGGGAACCAATGTGGACGTCCAGGTCCTGCCATTGGTTATTGACCGTAGAGGTGTCTCGGTCATGTCTACATAGTTCTCGAACCCGTAGGGTCTGCACACTTAAGGTTTGGTGATGTTTTTGTAGTATAGAGTTATATATGGTGGTGATCGAAGGTTTTTCGGATTCCCGGATGAGATCCCGGACATCACGAGGAGCTCCGGAATGGTCCGGAGGTAAAGATTAATATATAGGATGTGCCAGTTTGGTCGCCGGAAATGTTTCGGGCTCATCGGTAGTGTATCGTGAGTGCCGGTAGTGTACCAGGAGACCTCCGGGAGGGGTATTTCGACACCAAGAGGTCCATGGGTTGTGGGAGGATAATTACCAGTCCTTAGTGGGCTGGGGAATCAGCCTAAAGGCCCATGGCGTAGGAGAGAAAAGGCTAAAGGAAAAAGGCCAAAAATCAGCCAATAGGGAGCAATCCTACTCCAACTAGGATTGGAGGTGGAGTAGGATTGCCCCGTCTCCACTTGGGCCGAACCAAGGAGGCCCTTGGATGACTCTCCTCTCCTCTCATCCTATATATACTAGTGGAATAGCTAGGGGTTTAGTAGAATTTCCGGCCACGTGCTGCTAGTTCCACCGGTGCATAGTTTCTCCTCTAGATCGTAGTTCCGCAGTGCTTAGGCGAAGCCCTGTCGGAATTGCTCCACCACCATAACCGAAGCGCCATCATGCTGCCGGTGAAATCCCTCTCCCCTCCACCTCCTCTTGCTGGATCAAGACGGTGGAGATCGTCATCAAGCTGCACGTGTGCTAAACGCAGAGGTGCCGTCCGTTCGGTACTAGATCGGAAGGATCGTGATCAAGGCCACGAGACGTTCGTGATCGGATCGCGGGACGGATCGTGAAGAGATCGAGGGACGGTTCGTGATTGGATCGCGGGACGCTCGGCGATTTGGATCGTGAAGAAGTACGACTACACCAACCATGTTTCTTAACGCTTCCCGCTTAGCGATCTACAAGGGTACGTAGATCAACTCCCCCTCTCGTAGATGCTCATCACCATGGATAGGTTTGCGTGCACGTAGGAAATTTTTTGTTTCCCATGCAACGTTCCCCAACAGTGGTATCAGAGCTAGGTTGATGGTTTGATGAGATCTCGAGTAGAACACAAAAGGGTTGTGGGCGTTGATGCTTAGATTGCTTCCTCCCTTGGTCGTATTTTGGTTCAGCGGTATTGTGAGATGAAGCCGCCCGGACCAACATTACATGTACGCTTACGAGAGATCGGTTCCCTCGACGCAACTTGTTGCTTAGATGGCTTGTGGGTGACTGTTTCTCTCACTTTAGTTGGATTGGATCCGACAAAGGCGGTCCTTGAGAAGGTTGAAAAGCAGACTATGTATCACCGTTGTGGTTTTGCGTAGGTGAGATTCGATCTTGCTAGATACCCGTAGCAGTCACGTAAAACTTGCAACAACAACTAGAGGACGTCTAACTTGTTTTTGCAGGGTATGTTGTGATGTGATATGGCCAATTGCATGATGTGATATATGTGATGTATGAGATGATCATGTGATGTATAGATTTTCACGACTTGCATGTCGATGAGTACGGCAACCGGCAGGAGCCATAGGGTTGTCTTTAATTATTGTATGACCTGCGTGTCAATCATTAAGCGCTATGTAATGCTTTACTTTATCGCTAAACGGTAGCAATAGAAGTAGAAGCAGGGCTGGCACCACAACCCAGATGGCGACACGTTGATGGAGATCATGGTGTCGTGCCGGTGACGATGGAGATCATGCCGGTGCTATGAAGATGGAGATCTTAAGCACAAGTTCATCGCCATATCATCTCACTTATGAATTGCATGTGATGTTAATCCTTTTATGCACCTTGTTTTGCTTAGTACGGCGGTAGCATTATGAGGTGATCCCTCACTTAAATTTCAAGATAAAATTGTGTTCTCCCCAAGTGTGCACCATAGCGAAAGTTCGTCGTTTTGAGACACCACGTGATGATCGGGTGTGATAGACTCTACATTCACATACAACGCGTGCAAGACAGATTTGCACACGCAGAACACTCGGGTTAAACTTAACGAGCCTAGCATGTACAGACATGGCCTCGGAACACAAGAGACCGAAAGGTCGAACATGAGTCATATAGTAGATATGATCAACACAATGATGTTCACCAATGAAGCCACCTTAACTCACGTGATGATCGGACTTGAGATTGGTGACTTTGGATCATGTGACACTCAAATGACCTGAGGGATGTAAATTTGAGTGGGAGCTTTAGTAATTTGATTAACTAAACTCATTATCTTGAACAATAGTCTAAGTAACCATTGCATATTTATGTTATAGATCAATGGCTCCCGCAGTAGCACCCCTGAATTTTAATGCGTTCCTAGAGAAAGCTAAGCTGAAAGATGATGGAAATAACTTTGTTGACTGGGCCCATAATCTGAGGATTATCCACACGGCTTCCCAGAAATCATATGTCCTTGATGCACCGCTTGGCGACCCACCCGCTCCCGTGTCCTCCGAAGACGTTAAAAACGTTTGGGAGGCATGTGCTGGAGATTACTCAATAGTTCAGTGTGCAATGTTGTATGGCTTAGAACCGGGACTTCAACGACGTTTTGAACGTCATGGAGCATATGAGATGTTCCAGGAGTTGAGGTTTATCTTTGAGAAGAACGCCCGGATCGAGAGGTATTAAACCTCCGATAAATTCTATGCTTGCAAGATGGAGGAGAACGGATCTATCAGTGAACATGTACTTAGAATGTCTGGGTACTCGACTCGTTTGGCGGAGTTAGGAATTGTCCTTCCACCAGAGGCGATCACTGACAGAGTTCTTCAATCATTGCCACCTAGTTACAAGAGCTTTGTGATGAACTATAACATGCACGGGATTAACAAGTCAGTCCCCGAGCTGTTTGCGATGCTGAAAGTCGCTGAGTCTGAAATCCAGAAAGAACATCAAGTGTTGATGGTCAATAAAACCACTAGTTTCAAGAAAAACAGAAAAGGCAAAGGCAAAGGCAAGAAGGGTAAAACCAAGAGGGATGGCAAAGCAGTTGCTACTCCTGAAAAGAAGCCTAAGCATGGACCTAAGCCGGAGACTGAGTGCTTTCATTGCAAGGGAATTGGTCACTGGAAGTGGAACTGCCCTAAGTACCTGGCTGACAAGAAGGCGGCCAAAGACAAACAAGGTATATTTGATATACTTGTTATTGATGTGTTCCTTACTAGCTCTCGTAGTAGTGCCTGGGTATTTGATACCGGTTCGGTTGCTCATATTTGCAACTCAAAGCAGGAACTATGGAATAAACGGAGGCTAGCAAAGGACTAAGTGACGATGCGCGTGGGAAATGGTTCCAAGGTTGATGTGATCGCCGTCGGCACGCTCTCTCTTCAATTACCATCGGGATTAGTGATGAACCTGAATAATTGTTATTTAGTGCCTGCGTTAAGCATGAACATTATATCTGGATCTTGTTTATTGCGAGACGGTTACTCATTTAAATCAGAGAATAAAGGTTGTTCTATTTATATGAGTAATATCTTTTGTGGTCATCCACCCAATGTGAGGGGTTTATTCATCCTAAATCTCGATAGTGATGATACACATGTTCATAACATTGATGCCAAAAGATGTAGAGTTGATAGTGATAGTACCACTTTCTTGTGGCACTGCCGTTTAGGTCATATTGGTGTAAAACGCATGAGGAAGCTCCATTCTGATGGACTTTTGGAGTCACTTGATTTTGAATCACTTGACACATGTGAACCATGCCTCATGGGCAAGATGACCAAAACGCCGTTCTCTTGAATAATGGAACGGGCAAGCAACTTCTTGGAAATCATACATACCGATGTGTGCGGTCCAATGAATGTTGTAGCGCGTGGTGGATATCGTTATTTTCTCACCTTCACTGATGACTTAAGTAGATATGGGTATATTTACTTAATGAAACACAAGTCTGAAACATTTGAAAAGTTCAAGCAATTTCAGAGTGAAGTTGAAAATCATCATAACAAGAAGATTAAATTCCTGCGATCTGATCGAGGAGGTGAATCTCTGAGTTACGAGTTTGGTAGTCACTTAAGACAATGTGGAATTGTTTTACAGTTGACACCGCCTGGAACACCGCAGCGTAACGGTGTGTCCGAACGTCGTAATCGGCCCTTATTAGATATGGTGCGTTCTATGATGTCTCTTGCAGATTTGCCACTATCGTTTTGGGTTTTTGCATTAGAGACAGCTGCATTCACTTTAAATATGGCACCATAGAAATCCGTTGAGACGATGCCATATGAACTGTGGTTTGGCAAGAAGCCAAAGTTGTCGTTTCTTAAAGTTTGGGGATGTGATGCTTATGTCAAAAAGCTTCAGCCTGAAAAGCTGGAACCCAAAGCGGAGAAATGCGTCTTCATAGGATACCCGAAAGAGACAGTCGGGTATACCTTCTATCTCAGATCCGAAGGCAAAGTGTTTGTCGCTAAAAACGGAACATTTCTTGAGAAAGAGTTTCTCTCGAAAGAATTGAGTGGGAGGAAAGTAGAGCTTGATGAGGTTGTTGAACCTTTGCTTCTACCAGAAAGTAGCGCAGCACAGAAAGATGTTTCTGTAGAGCCTACGACGGTTGAAGAAGAAGTTAATGATAATGATCATGAAGCTTCGAATCAAGTTACTAATGAACCTCGTAGGTTGACAAGAGCGCATACTACTCCTGAGTAGTACGGCAATCCTGTCTTAGAGGTCATGTTGTTAGACAACAATGAACCTATGAGCTATGAAGGAGCAGTGATGGGCCCGGATTCCGAGAAATGGTTAGAGGCCATGAAATCCGAGATGGGATCCATGTATGAAAACCAAGTATGGACTTTGGAAGTATTACCTGAAGGGCGAAAGGCCATTCAGAACAAATGGATCTTTAAGAAGAAGACGGACGCGAACGGTAATGTCACCGTTTATAAAGCTCGACTTGTGGCAAAGGGTTTTTCACAAGTTCCAGGAGTGGACTATGATGAGACCTTCTCACCCGTAGCGATGCTTAAGTCCGTCAGAATCATGTTGGCAATAGCTGCTTATTTCGACTATGAAATTTGGCAGATGGATGTCAAAACAGCGTTCCTCAACGGTTTCCTTGAGGAAGAGTTGTATATGATACAACCAAAAGGTTTTGTCGATCTAGAGAATGCAGACAAAGTTTGCAAACTCCAGCGGTCCATTTATGGACTGGTGCAAGCATCTCGGAGTTGGAATAAGCGCTTCGATGAGGTGATCAAAGCGTTTGGGTTTATACAAGTTTATGGAGAAGCTTGTATTTACAAGAAAGTGAGTGGGATCTCTATAGTGTTTTAATATTATATGTGGATGACATATTGCTGATTGGAAACAGTATAGAAATGCTAGAAAGCATGAAGGAATATTTGAACAAAAGTTTTTCAATGAAGGACCTAGGAGAAGCTGCTTTCATATTAGGCAATAAGATCTATAGAGATAGATCGAGACGCTTAATAGCACTTTCACATAGCACATACCTTGATAAAGTTTTGAAGAAGTTCAAAATGGAACAGTCCAAGAAGGGGTTCTTGCCTGTGTTACAAGGTGTGAAGTTGAGTAAGACTCAATGCCAAGTGACTGCAGAAGATAAAGAAAAGATAAGTGTCATCCCCTATGCTTCGGCCATAGGCTCTATCATGTATGCAATGCTGTGCACAAGACCCGATGTCAGCCTTGCCATAAGTATGGCTGGAAGGTTTCAAAGTGATCCTTGAATGGAGCACTGGCAAGCGGTCAAGAACATCCTTAAGTACCTTAATAGGACTAAGGACATGTTTCTCGTTTATGGAGGTGGTGAAGAGCCCGTCGTAAAGGGTTACCAATATGCAAGCTTTGACACTGATCCGGACGACTCTAAGTCGCAAACCGGATACGTATTTATTCTTAACGGGAGAGCGGTAAGCTGGTGTAGTTCCAAGCAATGCGTGGTAGCTGATTCTACGTGGGAATCAGAGTACATCGCAGCCTCGGAGGCGGCGAAGGAAGGTGTGTGGATGAAGCAGTTCATGACAGATCTCGGAGTGGTGCCCAGTGCACTAAATCCAATGAGCCTATTCTGTGACAACACGGGTGCCATTGCTATAGCCAAGGAACCAATGTTTCGCAAGAGGACCAGACATATAAAGCAACGCTTCAACTCCATCCAGTATTATATCGACGAGAAGGACATAAATATTTGCAAAGTGCACACGGATCTGAATGTTGCAGACCCGTTGAATAAACCTCTTCCAAGAGCTAAACATGATCAACACCAGAACTGCATGGGTGTTCGATTCATTACAATGTAAATCACATGGTGATGTGAACTAGATGATTGACTCTCGTGCAAGTGGGAGACTGTTGGAAATATGCCCTAGAGGCAATAAATAAAGTGTTTATTATTATATTTCCTTGTTCATGATAATTGTTTATTATCCATGCTATAATTGTATTGAATGGAAACATAGATACATGTGTGGATACATATACAACACCGTGTCCCTAGTATGCCTCTACTGAACTAGCTCGTTGATCAAATATGGTTAAGGTTTCCTAGCCATAGACATGAGATGTCATTTGATAACGGGATCACATCATTAGGATAATGATGTGATGGACAAGACCCAAATTACAAACGTAGCATATGATCGTGTCAGTTTATTGCTGTTGTTTTCCGCATGTCAAGTGTATGTTCCTATGACCATGAGATCATGCAACTCACTGACACCCGAGGAATACTTTGTGTGCATCAAACGTCGCAACGTAACTGGGTGACTATAAAGGTGCACTACAGGTATCTCAGAGGGTGTCTATTGGGTTGGCATGGATCAAGACTGGGATTTGTTACTCCATGTGACGGAGAGGTATCTTACGGCCCACTCGGTAATGCAAGATGACACACAAGCCTTGCAAGCATTGTGACTAAGTGTTGGTCACGGGATCTTGTATTACGGGACGAGTAAAGAGACTTTCCGACAACGAGGTTGAACTAGGTATTGGGATACCGACGATCGAATCTCGGGCAAGTAACATACCGAAGAACAAAGGGAATGTTATACGGGATTAAATGAATCCTTGACAAAGAGGTTCGACCAATAAAGTTCTTCATAGAATGTGTGGGAACCAATGTGGACGTCCAGGTCCCGCCATTGGTTATTTACCGTAGAGGTGTCTCGGTCATGTCTACATAGTTCTCGAACCTGCAGGGTCTGCACACTTAAGGTTTGGTGATGTTTCGGTAGTATAGAGTTATGTATGGTGGTGACCGAAGGTTGTTCGGAGTCCCGGATGAGATCCCGGACGTCAAGTGGAGCTCCGGAATGGTCCGGAGGTAAAGATTCATATATAGGATGTCCCAGTTTGGTCGCCGGAAAAGTTTCGGGCTCATCGGTAGTGTACCGGGAGTGCCGGTAGTGTACCGGGAGACCTCCGCGAGGGGTATTTCGACCCCAAGAGGTCCATGGGATGTGGGAGGATATTAACCAGCCCTTAGTGGGCTGGGCAAACAGCCACAAAGGCCCATGGCGCAGGAGAGAAAGTCCTAAAGCAAAAAGTGGAAGATTACCAGCCCTTAGTGGGCTGGGGAATCATCCTAGAAGGCCCATGGCGCAGGAGAGAAAAGGCTAAAGGAAAAAGGCCAAAAATCAGCTAATAGGGAGCAATCCTACTCCAACTAGGATTGGATTTGGAGTAGGATTGCCCCCTCTCCACTTCGGACGAACCAAGGAGGCCCTTGGCTGCCTCTCCTCTCCTCTCCTCCTATATATACTGGTGGAATAGCTAGGGTTTTAGTAGAATTTCTGGCCACATGCTGCTAGTTCCATCGGTGCATAGTGTCTCCTCTAGATCATAGTTCCACAGTGCTTAGGCGAAGCCGTGCCGGAATTGCTCCACCACCATCACCAAAGTGCCTTCATGCTGCCGGTGAGCTCCCTCTCCCCTCCACCTCCTCTTGATGGATCAAGACGGTGGAGATCGTCATCAAGCTGCACGGGTGCTGAATGCGGAGGTGTCGTCCGTTCGGTACTAGATCGGAAGGATCGTGATCAAGGCCATGAGACGTTCGTGATCAGAACGTGGGACGGATCGTGACGAGATCGCGGGATGGTTCGTGATTGGATCGCGGGACGGTTCGTGATTGGATCGCGGGAGGGTCCATGATTGGATCGCGGGACGCTCGGTGATTTGGATCGCGAAGAAGTACGACTACACCAACCGCGTTTCTTAACGCTTCCCGCTTAGTGATCTACAAAGGTAGGTAGATCAACTCCCCCTCTCGTAGATGCTCATCACCATGGATAGGTTTGCGTGCGCGTAGGAAAATTTTTGTTTCCCATGCAACGTTCCCTAACATTTTCAACACAATCTGACTTCATTTGCTATTTTTCATGCACTTACTCATTTTTTTTAGCTAAATGACCCTGAAATTGAAAAGCGCTTCAAATGAAGTCTGAAAAGGTTGAAAGTTGGCATGGTATCATCATTTGACCCACATAGCATGTGCTAAAAAGTTGAGACGGTTACGGCAAAAACAAGATGCACTTCGTGTGCAAAATGGACAATATCTTTCGAAGTATCACTGTTTCGGACGAAAACTTATCTATTACAAAGGGATTTCATTTTTTTGAACTTATTTGAACTCCATAATTTTTGTGTGTTCAAAATGCACCACTCAAATCCACGTCATCAAATTTCAACCCTTTCTCACTTCATTCGGTATTTTTCATGCAATTATTGATTTTTTGAGCCAAATGACCCTAAAATTGAAAAGCACTTCAAATGAACTCTGAAAAGGTTGAAAGTGGTTATGGTATCATCATTTCACCCGCATAGCATGTGCTAAAAATTTGAGAGTGTTACGGAAAAAACTAGATGCAGTTCGTGTCCAAAATGGACAATCCGTTTCGAAGTATCAAGGTTTCGGACGAAAACTCATCTGTTACAAAGGGATTTCATTTTTTGAACTTATTTGAACTCCATACTTTTTGTCTATTGAAAATGCACCACTCAAAGCCCCATCATCAATTTTTCAACCCTTTCTGACTTAATATGGTATTTTTCATCCACTTACTGATTTTTTGAGCTAAATGACCCTCAAATTCAAAAACACTTCAAATGAACTCTGAAAAGGTTGAAAGTTGGCATGGTATCGAGATTTCACCCACATAGCATGTGCTAAAAAGTTGAGACGGTTATGGCAAAAAAAGGATGCACTTCGTGTGCAAAATGGACAATCTCTTTCCAAGTATCACGCTTTTGGACGAAAACTCATCTGTTACAAAGGGATTTCATTTTTCTGAACTTATTTGAACTCCAAATTATTTTTGTGTTCAAAATACACCACTCAAAGCCACATCATCAATGTTCAACCCTTTCTCACTTCATTTTGTATTTTTGATGCAGTTACTGATTTTTTGAGCTAAATGACCCTGAAATTGATAAGCACTTCAAATGAACTATGAAAATGTTGAAAGTTGGCATTGTATCATCATTTCACCCACATAGGATGTGGTAAAAATTTTAGAGGGTTACGGCAAAAACAGGATGCACTTCGTGTGCAAAATGGACAATATCTTCCGAAGTATCACGGTTTCGGACGAAAACTTATCTATTACAAAGGGATTTCATTTTTTTGAACTTATTTGAACTCCATAATTTTTGTGTGTTCAAAATGCACCACTCAAAGCTACATCGTCAATTTTCAACCCTTTCTCACTTCATTCGGTATTTTTCATGCAATTATTGATTTTTTTGAGCCAAATGACCCTGAAATTGAAAAGCACTTCAAATGAACTCTGACAAGGTTGAAAGTGGATATGGTATCATCATTTCACCCGCATAGCACGTGCTAAAAATTTGAGAGTGTTACGGAAAAAACTAGATGCACTTCGTGTCCAAAATGGACAATCCATTTCGAAGTATCATGGTTTCGGACGAAAACTCATCTGTTACAAAGGGATTTCATTTTTTGAACTTATTTGAACTCCATACTTTTTGTCTATTGAAAATGCAAAACTCAAAGCCCCATCATCAATTTTTCAACCCTTTCTGACTTAATTTGGTATTTTTCATCCACTTACTGATGTTTTGAGCTAAATGACCCTCAAATTGAAAAGCACTTCAAATGAACTCTGAAAAGGTTGAAAGTTGGCATGGTATCGTCATTTCACCCACATAGCATGTGCTAAAAAGTTGAGACGGTTACGGCAAAAACAGGATGCACTTCGTGTGCAAAATGGACAATCTCTTTCGAAGTATCACGCTTTTGGACGAAAACTCATCTGTTACAAAGGGATTTCATTTTTCTGAACTTATTTGAACTCCAAATTATTTTTGTGTTCAAAATGCACCACTCAAAGCCACATCATCAATTTTCAACCCTTTCTCACTTCATTTGGTATTTTTCATGCACTTACTGATTTTTTTTAGCCAAATGAACTCTGAAAAGGTTGAAAGTTGGCATGGTATGATCATTTCACCCACATAACATGTGCTAAAAAGTTGAGACGGTTACGGCAAAAACAGGATGCACTTCGTGTGCAAAATGGACAATCTCTTTCGAAGTATCGCGGTTTTGGACGAAAACTTATCTATTACAAAGGGATTTCAATTTTTTGAAGTTATTTGAACTCCATAATTTTTGTATGTTCAAAATGCACCACTCAAAGGCATATCAACAATTTTCAACCCTTTCTAACTTCATTTGGTATTTTCATGCACTTACTTATTTTTTTTGATCCAAATGACCCTGAAATAGAAAAGCACTTCAAATGAACTCTGAAAAGGTTGAAAGTTGGCATGGTATCATCATTTCACCGACATAGCATGTTCTTAGAAGTTGAGAGGGTTACGGCAAAAACTGGATGCACTTCGTGTGCAAAATGGACAATCTCTTTCGAAGTATCACTATTTTGGACGAAAACTCATCTGTTAAAAAGGGATTTAATTTTTTAACTTATTTGAACTCCATACTTTTTGTGTGTTCAAAATGCACCACTCAATGCCTCATTACCAATTTGCAACCCAATCTGAGTTCTCTTGGTATTTTTCATGCACTTACTCATTTTTTTAGCTAAATGACCCTGAAATTGAAAAGCACTTCAAATGAACTTTGAAAAGGTTTAAAATTGGCATGGTATCGTGATTTCACCCATATAGCATGTGCTAAAAAGTCGAGAGGGTTACGACAAAAACTGGATGCACTTCGTGTGCAAAATGGACAATCTCTTTCAAAGTATCACGATTTCGGACAAAAACTCATCTGTTACAAACGGATTTATTTTTTTTAAACTTATTTGAACTCCATACTTTTTGTGTGTTCAAAATGCACCACTCAAAGCCACATCATCAATTTTCAACCCTTTCTGGCTTCATTTGGTATTTTTCATGCACTTACTGATTTTTTGAGCTAAATGACCCTCAAATTGAAAAGCACTTCAACTGAACTCTGAGAAGGTTGAAACTTGGCATGGTATCATCATTTCACCCACATAGTATGTGCTAAAAAGTTGAGACGGTTACGGAAAAAATAGGATGCACTTTGTGTGCAAAATGGACAATCTCTTTCGAAGTATCACGCTTTCGGACGAAAACTCATCTATTACAAAGGGATTTCTTTTTTTTGAACTTATTTGAACTCCAAATTATTTTTGTGTTCAAAATGAACCACTGAAAGCCACATCATCAATTTTCAACCCTTTCTCACTTCATTTGGTATTTTTCATGCACTTACTGATTTTTTTGAGCCAAGTGACGCTGAAGTGGAAAAGCACTTCAAATTAACTCTGAAAAGGTTGAAAGTTGTCCTGGGATCATCATTTCACCCAAATAGCATGTTCTAAAAAGGTGAGAGGTTTATGGCAAAAACTGGATGCACTTCGTGTGCAAAATGGACAATCTCTTTCGAAATATGAGGCTTTGGGACGAAAACTCATCTGTTACAAAGGGATTTCATTTTTTGAACTTATTTGAACTCCATACATTTGTCTATCGAAAATGCACCGCTCAAAGCCCCATCTTCAATTTTTCAACCCTTTCTGACTTAATTTTGTATTTTTCATCGACTTACTGATTTTTTGAGCTAAATGACCCTCAAATTTAAAAGCACTTCAAATGAACTCTGAAAAGGTTGAAAGTTGGCATGGTATCGTCATTTCACCCACATAGAATGTGCTAAAAAGTTGAGACGGTTACGGCAAAAACAGGATGCACTTCGTGTGCAAAATGGACAATCTCTTTCGAAGTATCACTCTTTTGGACGAAAACTTATCTATTACAAAGGGATTTCAATTTTTTGAAGTTATTTGAACTCCATAATTTTTGTATGTTCAAAATGCACCACTCAAAGGCACATCAACAATTTTCAACCCTTTCTGACTTCATTTGGTATTTTCATGCACTTACTTATTTTTTTGATCCAAATGACCCTGAAATAGAAAAGCACTTCAAATGAACTCTGAATCGGTTGAAAGTTGGCATGGTATCATCATTTCACCGACATAGCATGTTCTAAGAAGTTGAGAGGGTTACGGCAAAAACTGGATGCACTTCGTGTGCAAAATGGACAATCTCTTTCGAAGTATCACTATTTTGGACGAAAACTCATCTGTTAAAAAGGGATTTAATTTTTTAACTTATTTGAACTCCATACTTTTTGTGTGTTCAAAATGCACCACTCAAAGGCATATCAACAATTTTCAACCCTTTCTAACTTCATTTGGTATTTTCATGCACTTACTTATTTTTTTTGATCCAAATGACCCTGAAATAGAAAAGCACTTCAAATGAACTCTGAAAAGGTTGAAAGTTGGCATGGTATCATCATTTCACCGACATAGCATGTTCTTAGAAGTTGAGAGGGTTACGGCAAAAACTGGATGCACTTCGTGTGCAAAATGGACAATCTCTTTCGAAGTATCACTATTTTGGACGAAAACTCATCTGTTAAAAAGGGATTTAATTTTTTAACTTATTTGAACTCCATACTTTTTGTGTGTTCAAAATGCACCACTCAATGCCTCATTACCAATTTGCAACCCAATCTGAGTTCTCTTGGTATTTTTCATGCACTTACTCATTTTTTTAGCTAAATGACCCTGAAATTGAAAAGCACTTCAAATGAACTTTGAAAAGGTTTAAAATTGGCATGGTATCGTGATTTCACCCATATAGCATGTGCTAAAAAGTCGAGAGGGTTACGACAAAAACTGGATGCACTTCGTGTGCAAAATGGACAATCTCTTTCAAAGTATCACGATTTCGGACAAAAACTCATCTGTTACAAACGGATTTATTTTTTTTAAACTTATTTGAACTCCATACTTTTTGTGTGTTCAAAATGCACCACTCAAAGCCACATCATCAATTTTCAACCCTTTCTGGCTTCATTTGGTATTTTTCATGCACTTACTGATTTTTTGAGCTAAATGACCCTCAAATTGAAAAGCACTTCAACTGAACTCTGAGAAGGTTGAAACTTGGCATGGTATCATCATTTCACCCACATAGTATGTGCTAAAAAGTTGAGACGGTTACGGAAAAAATAGGATGCACTTTGTGTGCAAAATGGACAATCTCTTTCGAAGTATCACGCTTTCGGACGAAAACTCATCTATTACAAAGGGATTTCTTTTTTTTGAACTTATTTGAACTCCAAATTATTTTTGTGTTCAAAATGAACCACTGAAAGCCACATCATCAATTTTCAACCCTTTCTCACTTCATTTGGTATTTTTCATGCACTTACTGATTTTTTTGAGCCAAGTGACGCTGAAGTGGAAAAGCACTTCAAATTAACTCTGAAAAGGTTGAAAGTTGTCCTGGGATCATCATTTCACCCAAATAGCATGTTCTAAAAAGGTGAGAGGTTTATGGCAAAAACTGGATGCACTTCGTGTGCAAAATGGACAATCTCTTTCGAAATATGAGGCTTTGGGACGAAAACTCATCTGTTACAAAGGGATTTCATTTTTTGAACTTATTTGAACTCCATACATTTGTCTATCGAAAATGCACCGCTCAAAGCCCCATCTTCAATTTTTCAACCCTTTCTGACTTAATTTTGTATTTTTCATCGACTTACTGATTTTTTGAGCTAAATGACCCTCAAATTTAAAAGCACTTCAAATGAACTCTGAAAAGGTTGAAAGTTGGCATGGTATCGTCATTTCACCCACATAGAATGTGCTAAAAAGTTGAGACGGTTACGGCAAAAACAGGATGCACTTCGTGTGCAAAATGGACAATCTCTTTCGAAGTATCACTCTTTTGGACGAAAACTTATCTATTACAAAGGGATTTCAATTTTTTGAAGTTATTTGAACTCCATAATTTTTGTATGTTCAAAATGCACCACTCAAAGGCACATCAACAATTTTCAACCCTTTCTGACTTCATTTGGTATTTTCATGCACTTACTTATTTTTTTGATCCAAATGACCCTGAAATAGAAAAGCACTTCAAATGAACTCTGAATCGGTTGAAAGTTGGCATGGTATCATCATTTCACCGACATAGCATGTTCTAAGAAGTTGAGAGGGTTACGGCAAAAACTGGATGCACTTCGTGTGCAAAATGGACAATCTCTTTCGAAGTATCACGCTTTCGGACGAAAACTCATCTGTTACAAAGGGATTTCTTTTTTTGAACTTATTTGAACTCCAAATTATTTTTGTGTTCAAAATGAACCACTCAAAGCCACATCATCAATTTTCAACCCTTTCTCACTTCATTTGGTATTTTTCATGCACTTACTGATTTTTTTGAGCCAAGTGACCCTGAAGTGGAAAAGCACTTCAAATGAACTCTGAAAAGGTTGAAAGTTGTCCTGGGCTCATCATTTCACCCAAATAGCATGTTCTAAAATGGTGAGAGGTTTATGGCAAAAACTGGATGCACTTCGTGTGCAAAATGGACAATCTCTTTCGAAATATGAGGCTTTGGGACGAAAACTCATCTGTTACAAAGGGATTTCATTTTTTGAACTTTTTTGAACTCCATACTTTTTGTCTATTGAAAATGCACCGCTCAAAGCCCCATCTTCAATTTTTCAACCCTTTCTGACTTAATTTGGTATTTTTCATCCACTTACTGATTTTTTGAGCTAAATGACCCTCAAATTGAAAAGCACTTCAAATGAACTCTGAAAAGGTTGAAAGTTGGCACGGTATCGTCATTTCACCCACATAGAATGTGCTAAAAAGTTGAGACGGTTACGGCAAAAACAGGATGCACTTCGTGTGCAAAATGGACAATCTCTTTCGAAGTATCACGCTTTTGGACGAAAACTTATCTATTACAAAGGGATTTCAATTTTTTGAAGTTATTTGAACTCCATAATTTTTGTGTGTTCAAAATGCACCACTCAAAGGCACATCAACAATTTTCAACCCTTTCTGACTTCATTTGGTATTTTCATGCACTTACTTATTTTTTTGATCCAAATGACCATGAAATAGAAAAGCACTTCAAATGAACTCTGAAAAGGTTGAAAGTTGGCATGGTATCATCATTTCACCGACATAGCATGTTCTAAGAAGTTGAGAGGGTTACGGCAAAAACTGGATGCACTTCGTGTGCAAAATGGACAATCTGTTTCGAAGTATCACTATTTTGGACGAAAACTCATCTGTTACAAAGGGATTTAATTTTTTGAACTTATTTGAACTCCATACTTTTTGTGTGTTCAAAATGCACCACTCAATGCCACGTCACCAATTTGCAACCCAATCTGACTTCTCTTGGTATTTTTCATGCACTTACTCATTTTTTAGCTAAATGACCCTGAAATTGAAAAGCGCTTCAAATGAACATTGAAAAGGTTTAAACTTGGCATGGTATCGTGATTTCACCCAGATAGCATGTGCTAAAAAGTCGAGAGGGTTACGACAAAAACTGGATGCACTTCGTGTGCAAAATGGACAATCTCTTTCAAAGTATCACGATTTCGGACAAAAACTCATCTGTTACAAACGGATTTATTTTTTTTAAACTTATTTGAACTCCATACTTTTTGTGTGTTCAAAATGCACCACTCAAAGCCACATCATCAATTTTCAACCCTTTCTGGCTTCATTTGGTATTTTTCATGCACTTACTGATTTTTTGAGCTAAATGACCCTCAAATTGAAAAGCACTTCAATTGAACTCTGAAAAGGTTGAAACTTGGCATGGTATCATCATTTCACCCACATAGTATGTGCTAAAAAGTTGAGACGGTTACGGAAAAAATAGGATGCACTTTGTGTGCAAAATGGACAATCTCTTTCGAAGTATCACGCTTTCGGACGAAAACTCATCTGTTGCAATGGGATTTCTTTTTTTTGAACTTATTTGAACTCCAAATTATTTTTGTGTTCAAAATGAACCACTCAAAGCCACATCATCAATTTTCAACCCTTTCTCACTTCATTTGGTATTTTTCATGCACTTACTGATTTTTTTGAGCCAAGTGACCCTGAAGTGGAAAAGCACTTCAAATGAACTCTGAAAAGGTTGAAAGTTGTCCAGGGCTCATCATTTCACCCAAATAGCATGTTCTAAAATGGTGAGAGGTTTATGGCAAAAACTGGATGCACTTCGTGTGCAAAATGGACAATCTCTTTCGAAATATGAGGCTTTGGGACGGAAACTCATCTGTTACAAAGGGATTTCATTTTTTGAACTTTTTTGAACTCCATACTTTTTGTCTATTGAAAATGCACCGCTCAAAGCCCCATCTTCAATTTTTCAACCCTTTCTGACTTAATTTGGTATTTTTCATCCACTTACTGATTTTTTGAGCTAAATGACCCTCAAATTGAAAAGCACTTCAAATGAACTCTGAAAAGGTTGAAAGTTGGCATGGTATCGTCATTTCACCCACATAGAATGTGCTAAAAAGTTGAGACGGTTACGGCAAAAACAGGATGCACTTCGTGTGCAAAATGGACAATCTCTTTCGAAGTATCACGCTTTTGGACGAAAACTTATCTATTACAAAGGGATTTCAATTTTTTGAAGTTATTTGAACTCCATAATTTTTGTGTGTTCAAAATGCACCACTCAAAGGCACATCAACAATTTTCAACCCTTTCTGACTTCATTTGGTATTTTCATGCACTTACTTATTTTTTTGATCCAAATGACCATGAAATAGAAAAGCACTTCAAATGAACTCTGAAAAGGTTGAAAGTTGGCATGGTATCATCATTTCACCGACATAGCATGTTCTAAGAAGTTGAGAGGGTTACGGCAAAAACTGGATGCACTTCGTGTGCAAAATGGACAATCTGTTTCGAAGTATCACTATTTTGGACGAAAACTCATCTGTTACAAAGGGATTTAATTTTTTGAACTTATTTGAACTCCATACTTTTTGTGTGTTCAAAATGCACCACTCAATGCCACGTCACCAATTTGCAACCCAATCTGACTTCTCTTGGTATTTTTCATGCACTTACTCATTTTTTAGCTAAATGACCCTGAAATTGAAAAGCGCTTCAAATGAACATTGAAAAGGTTTAAACTTGGCATGGTATCGTGATTTCACCCAGATAGCATGTGCTAAAAAGTCGAGAGGGTTACGACAAAAACTGGATGCACTTCGTGTGCAAAATGGACAATCTCTTTCAAAGTATCACGATTTCGGACAAAAACTCATCTGTTACAAACGGATTTATTTTTTTTAAACTTATTTGAACTCCATACTTTTTGTGTGTTCAAAATGCACCACTCAAAGCCACATCATCAATTTTCAACCCTTTCTGGCTTCATTTGGTATTTTTCATGCACTTACTGATTTTTTGAGCTAAATGACCCTCAAATTGAAAAGCACTTCAATTGAACTCTGAAAAGGTTGAAACTTGGCATGGTATCATCATTTCACCCACATAGTATGTGCTAAAAAGTTGAGACGGTTACGGAAAAAATAGGATGCACTTTGTGTGCAAAATGGACAATCTCTTTCGAAGTATCACGCTTTCGGACGAAAACTCATCTGTTACAAAGGGATTTCTTTTTTTTGAACTTATTTGAACTCCAAATTATTTTTGTGTTCAAAATGAACCACTCAAAGCCACATCATAAATTTTCAACCCTTTCTCACTTCATTTGGTATTTTTCATGCACTTACTGATTTTTTTGAGCAAAGTGACCCTGAAGTGGAAAAGCACTTCAAATGAACTCTGAAAAGGTTGAAAGTTGTCCTGGGCTCATCATTTCACCCAAATAGCATGTTCTAAAATGGTGAGTGGTTTATGGCAAAAACTGGATGCACTTCGTGTGCAAAATGGACAATCTCTTTCGAAATATGAGGCTTCGGGACGAAAACTCATCTGTTACAAAGGGATTTCATTTTTTGAACTTATTAGAACTCCATACTTTTTGTCTATTGAAAATGCACCGCTCAAAGCCCCATCTTCAATTTTTCAACCCTTTCTGACTTAATTTGGTATTTTTCATCCACTTACTGATTTTTTAAGCTAAATGACCCTCAAATTGAGAAGGACTTCAAATGAACTCTGAAAAGGTTGAAAGTTGGCATGGTATCGTCATTTCACCCACATAGAATGTGCTAAAAAGATGAGACGGTTACGGCAAAAACAGGATGCACTTCGTGTGCAAAATGGACAATCTCTTTCGAAGTATCACGCTTTTGGACGAAAACTTATCTATTACAAAGGGATTTCAATTTTTTGAAGTTATTTGAACTCCATAATTTTTGTGTGTTCAAAATGCACCACTCAAAGGCACATCAACAATTTTCAACCCTTTCTGACTTCATTTGGTATTTTCATGCACTTACTTATTTTTTTGATCCAAATGACCATGAAATAGAAAAGCACTTCAAATGAACTCTGAAAAGGTTGAAAGTTGGCATGGTATCATCATTTCACCGACATAGCATGTTCTAAGAAGTTGAGAGGGTTACGGCAAAAACTGGATGCACTTCGTGTGCAAAATGGACAATCTGTTTCGAAGTATCACTATTTTGGACGAAAACTCATCTGTTACAAAGGGATTTAATTTTTTGAACTTATTTGAACTCCATACTTTTTGTGTGTTCAAAATGCACCACTCAATGCCACGTCACCAATTTGCAACCCAATCTGACTTCTCTTGGGTCTTTTTCATGCACTTACTCATTTTTTAGCTAAATGACCCTGAAATTGAAAAGCGCTTCAAATGAACATTGAAAAGGTTTAAACTTGGCATGGTATCGTGATTTCACCCAGATAGCATGTGCTCAAAAGTCGAGAGGGTTACGACAAAAACTGGATGCACTTCGTGTGCAAAATGGACAATCTCTTTCAAAGTATCACGATTTCGGACAAAAACTCATCTGTTACAAACGGATTTATTTTTTTTAAACTTATTTGAACTCCATACTTTTTGTGTGTTCAAAATGCACCACTCAAAGCCACATCATCAATTTTCAACCCTTTCTGGCTTCATTTGGTATTTTTCATGCACTTACTGATTTTTTGAGCTAAATGACCCTCAAATTGAAAAGCACTTCAATTGAACTCTGAAAAGGTTGAAACTTGGCATGGTATCATCATTTCACCCACATAGTATGTGCTAAAAAGTTGAGACGGTTACGGAAAAAATAGGATGCACTTTGTGTGCAAAATGGACAATCTCTTTCGAAGTATCACGCTTTCGGACGAAAACTCATCTGTTACAAAGGGATTTCTTTTTTTTGAACTTATTTGAACTCCAAATTATTTTTGTGTTCAAAATGAACCACTCAAAGCCACATCATCAATTTTCAACCCTTTCTCACTTCATTTGGTATTTTTCATGCACTTACTGATTTTTTTGAGCAAAGTGACCCTGAAGTGGAAAAGCACTTCAAATGAACTCTGAAAAGGTTGAAAGTTGTCCTGGGCTCATCATTTCACCCAAATAGCATGTTCTAAAATGGTGAGTGGTTTATGGCAAAAACTGGATGCACTTCGTGTGCAAAATGGACAATCTCTTTCGAAATATGAGGCTTTGGGACGAAAACTCATCTGTTACAAAGGGATTTCATTTTTTGAACTTATTAGAACTCCATACTTTTTGTCTATTGAGAATGCACCGCTCAAAGCCCCATCTTCAATTTTTCAACCCTTTCTGACTTAATTTGGTATTTTTCATCCACTTACTGATTTTTTGAGCTAAATGACCCTCAAATTGAAAAGCACTTCAATTGAACTCTGAAAAGGTTGAAACTTGGCATGGTATCATCATTTCACCCACATAGTATGTGCTAAAAAGGTGAGACGGTTACGGAAAAAATAGGATGCACTTTGTGTGCAAAATGGACAATCTCTTTCGAAGTATCACGCTTTCGGACGAAAACTCATCTGTTACAATGGGAATTCTTTTTTTGAACTTATTTGAACTCCAAATTATTTTTGTGTTCAAAATGAACCAGTCAAAGCCACATCATCAATTTTCAACCCTTTCTCACTTCATTTGGTATTTTTCATGCACTGACTGATTTTTTTGAGCCAAGTGACCCTGAAGTGGAAAAGCACTTCAAATGAACTCTGAAAAGGTTGAAAGTTGTCCTGGGCTCATCATTTCACCCAAATAGCATGTTCTAAAATGGTGAGAGGTTTATGGCAAAAACTGGATGCACTTCGTGTGCAAAATGGACAATCTCTTTCGAAATATGAGGCTTTGGGACGAAAACTCATCTGTTACAAAGGGATTTCATTTTTTGAACTTTTTTGAACTCCATACTTTTTGTCTATTGAAAATGCACCGCTCAAAGCCCCATCTTCAATTTTTCAACCCTTTCTGACTTAATTTGGTATTTTTCATCCACTTACTGACTTTTTGAGCTAAATGACCCTCAAATTGAAAAGCACTTCAAATGAACTCTGAAAAGGTTGAAAGTTGGCATGGTATCGTCATTTCACCCACATAGAATGTGCTAAAAAGTTGAGACGGTTACGGCAAAAACAGGATGCACTTCGTGTGCAAAATGGACAATCTCTTTCGAAGTATCACGCTTTTGGACGAAAACTTATCTATTACAAAGGGATTTCAATTTTTTGAAGTTATTTGAACTCCATAATTTTTGTGTGTTCAAAATGCACCACTCAAGGGCACATCAACAATTTTCAACCCTTTCTGACTTCATTTGGTATTTTCATGCACTTACTTATTTTTTTGATCCAAATGACCATGAAATAGAAAAGCACTTCAAATGAACTCTGAAAAGGTTGAAAGTTGGCATGGTATCATCATTTCACCGACATAGCATGTTCTAAGAAGTTGAGAGGGTTACGGCAAAAACTGGATGCACTTCGTGTGCAAAATGGACAATCTGTTTCGAAGTATCACTATTTTGGACGAAAACTCATCTGTTACAAAGGGATTTAATTTTTTGAACTTATTTGAACTCCATACTTTTTGTGTGTTCAAAATGCACCACTCAATGCCACGTCACCAATTTGCAACCCAATCTGACTTCTCTTGGTATTTTTCATGCACTTACTCATTTTTTAGCTAAATGACCCTGAAATTGAAAAGCGCTTCAAATGAACATTGAAAAGGTTTAAACTTGGCATGGTATCGTGATTTCACCCAGATAGCATGTGCTAAAAAGTCAAGAGGGTTACGACAAAAACTGGATGCACTTCGTGTGCAAAATGGACAATCTCTTTCAAAGTATCACGATTTCGGACAAAAACTCATCTGTTACAAACGGATTTATTTTTTTTAAACTTATTTGAACTCCATACTTTTTGTGTGTTCAAAATGCACCACTCAAAGCCACATCATCAATTTTCAACCCTTTCTGGCTTCATTTGGTATTTTTCATGCACTTACTGATTTTTTGAGCTAAATGACCCTCAAATTGAAAAGCACTTCAATTGAACTCTGAAAAGGTTGAAACTTGGCATGGTATCATCATTTCACCCACATAGTATGTGCTAAAAAGTTGAGACGGTTACGGAAAAAATAGGATGCACTTTGTGTGCAAAATGGACAATCTCTTTCGAAGTATCACGCTTTCGGACGAAAACTCATCTGTTACAAAGGGATTTCTTTTTTTTGAACTTATTTGAACTCCAAATTATTTTTGTGTTCAAAATGAACCACTCAAAGCCACATCATCAATTTTCAACCCTTTCTCACTTCATTTGGTATTTTTCATGCACTTACTGATTTTTTTGAGCAAAGTGACCCTGAAGTGGAAAAGCACTTCAAATGAACTCTGAAAAGGTTGAAAGTTGTCCTGGGCTCATCATTTCACCCAAATAGCATGTTCTAAAATGGTGAGTGGTTTATGGCAAAAACTGGATGCACTTCGTGTGCAAAATGGACAATCTCTTTCGAAATATGAGGCTTTGGGACGAAAACTCATCTGTTACAAATGGATTTCATTTTTTGAACTTATTAGAACTCCATACTTTTTGTCTATTGAGAATGCACCGCTCAAAGCCCCATCTTCAATTTTTCAACCCTTTCTGACTTAATTTGGTATTTTTCATCCACTTACTGATTTTTTGAGCTAAATGACCCTCAAATTGAAAAGCACTTCAATTGAACTCTGAAAAGGTTGAAACTTGGCATGGTATCATCATTTCACCCACATAGTATGTGCTAAAAAGGTGAGACGGTTACGGAAAAAATAGGATGCACTTTGTGTGCAAAATGGACAATCTCTTTCGAAGTATCACGCTTTCGGACGAAAACTCATCTGTTACAATGGGATTTCTTTTTTTGAACTTATTTGAACTCCAAATTATTTTTGTGTTCAAAATGAACCACTCAAAGCCACATCATCAATTTTCAACCCTTTCTCCCTTCATTTGGTATTTTTCATGCACTTACTGATTTTTTTGAGCCAAGTGACCCTGAAGTGGAAAAGCACTTCAAATGAACTCTGAAAAGGTTGAAAGTTGTCCTGGGCTCATCATTTCACCCAAATAGCTTGTTCTAAAATGGTGAGAGGTTTATGGCAAAAACTGGATGCACTTCGTGTGCAAAATGGACAATCTCTTTCGAAATATGAGGCTTTGGGACGAAAACTCATCTGTTACAAAGGGATTTCATTTTTTGAACTTTTTTGAACTCCATACTTTTTGTCTATTGAAAATGCACCGCTCAAAGCCCCATCTTCAATTTTTCAACCCTTTCTGACTTAATTTGGTATTTTTCATCCACTTACTGACTTTTTGAGCTAAATGACCCTCAAATTGAAAAGCACTTCAAATGAACTCTGAAAAGGTTGAAAGTTGGCATGGTATCGTCATTTCACCCACATAGAATGTGCTAAAAAGTTGAGACGGTTACGGCAAAAACAGGATGCACTTCGTGTGCAAAATGGACAATCTCTTTCGAAGTATCACGCTTTTGGACGAAAACTTATCTATTACAAAGGGATTTCAATTTTTTGAAGTTATTTGAACTCCATAATTTTTGTGTGTTCAAAATGCACCACTCAAGGGCACATCAACAATTTTCAACCCTTTCTGACTTCATTTGGTATTTTCATGCACTTACTTATTTTTTTGATCCAAATGACCATGAAATAGAAAAGCACTTCAAATGAACTCTGAAAAGGTTGAAAGTTGGCATGGTATCATCATTTCACCGACATAGCATGTTCTAAGAAGTTGAGAGGGTTACGGCAAAAACTGGATGCACTTCGTGTGCAAAATGGACAATCTGTTTCGAAGTATCACTATTTTGGACGAAAACTCATCTGTTACAAAGGGATTTAATTTTTTGAACTTATTTGAACTCCATACTTTTTGTGTGTTCAAAATGCACCACTCAATGCCACGTCACCAATTTGCAACCCAATCTGACTTCTCTTGGTATTTTTCATGCACTTACTCATTTTTTAGCTAAATGACCCTGAAATTGAAAAGCGCTTCAAATGAACATTGAAAAGGTTTAAACTTGGCATGGTATCGTGATTTCACCCAGATAGCATGTGCTAAAAAGTCGAGAGGGTTACGACAAAAACTGGATGCACTTCGTGTGCAAAATGGACAATCTCTTTCAAAGTATCACGATTTCGGACAAAAACTCATCTGTTACAAACGGATTTATTTTTTTTAAACTTATTTGAACTCCATACTTTTTGTGTGTTCAAAATGCACCACTCAAAGCCACATCATCAATTTTCAACCCTTTCTGGCTTCATTTGGTATTTTTCATGCACTTACTGATTTTTTGAGCTAAATGACCCTCAAATTGAAAAGCACTTCAATTGAACTCTGAAAAGGTTGAAACTTGGCATGGTATCATCATTTCACCCACATAGTATGTGCTAAAAAGTTGAGACGGTTACGGAAAAAATAGGATGCACTTTGTGTGCAAAATGGACAATCTCTTTCGAAGTATCACGCTTTCGGACGAAAACTCATCTGTTACAAAGGGATTTCTTTTTTTTGAACTTATTTGAACTCCAAATTATTTTTGTGTTCAAAATGAACCACTCAAAGCCACATCATCAATTTTCAACCCTTTCTCACTTCATTTGGTATTTTTCATGCACTTACTGATTTTTTTGAGCCAAGTGACCGTGAAGTGGAAAAGCACTTCAAATGAACTCTCAAAAGGTTGAAAGTTGTCCTGGGCTCATCATTTCACCCAAATAGCATGTTCTAAAATGGTGAGAGGTTTATGGCAAAAACTGGATGCACTTCGTGTGCAAAATGGACAATCTCTTTCGAAATATGAGGCTTTGGGACGAAAACTCATCTGTTACAAAGGGATTTAATTTTTTGAACTTATTTGAACTCCATACTTTTGGTCTATTGAAAATGCACCGCTCAAAGCCCCATCTTCAATTTTTCAACCCTTTCTGACTTAATTTGGTATTTTTCATCCACTTACTGATTTTTTGAGCTAAATGACCCTCAAATTGAAAAGCACTTCAAATGAACTCTGAAAAGATTGAAAGTTGGCATGGTATCGTCATTTCACCCACATAGAATGTGCTAAAAAGTTGACACGGTTACGGCAAAAATAGGATGCACTTCGTGTGCAAAATGGACAATCTCTTTCGAAGTATCACGCTTTTGGACGAAAACTTATCTATTACAAAGGGATTTCAATTTTTTGAAGTTATTTGAACTCCATAATTTTTGTGTGTTCAAAATGCACCACTCAAGGGCACATCAACAATTTTCAACCCTTTCTGACTTCATTTGGTATTTTCATGCACTTACTTATTTTTTTGATCCAAATGACCATGAAATAGAAAAGCACTTCAAATGAACTCTGAAAAGGTTGAAAGTTGGCATGGTATCATCATTTCACCGACATAGCATGTTCTAAGAAGTTGAGAGGGTTACGGCAAAAACTGGATGCACTTCGTGTGCAAAATGGACAATCTGTTTCGAAGTATCACTATTTTGGACGAAAACTCATCTGTTACAAAGGGATTTAATTTTTTGAACTTATTTGAACTCCATACTTTTTGTGTGTTCAAAATGCACCACTCAATGCCACGTCACCAATTTGCAACCCAATCTGACTTCACTTGGTATTTTTCATGCACTTACTCATTTTTTTAGCTAAATGACCCTGAAATTGAAAAGCACTTCAAATGAACTCTGAAAAGGTTGAAACTTGGCATGGTATCGTGATTTCAGCCAGATAGCATCTGCTAAAAAGTTGAGAGGGTTACGACAAAAACTGGATGCACTTCGTGTGCAAAATGGACAATCTCTTTCAAAGTATCACGATTTCGGACAAAAACTCATATGTTACAAACGGATTTATTTTTTTAAACTTATTTGAACTCCATACTTTTTATGTGTTCAAAATGCACCACTCAAAGCCACATCATCAATTTTCAACCCTTTCTGGCTTCATTTGGTATTTTTCATGCACTTACTGATTTTTTAAGCTAAATGACCCTCAAATTTAAAAGCACTTCAATTGAACTCTGAAAAGGTTGAAACTTGGCATGGTATCATCATTTCACCCACATAGTATGTGCTAAAAAGTTGAGACGGTTACGAAAAAAATAGGATGCACTTTGTGTGCAAAATGGACAATCTCTTTCGAAGTATCACGCTTTCGGACGAAAACTCGTCTGTTACAGAGATTTCTTTTTTTTGAACTTATTTGAACTCCAAATTATTTTTGTGTTCAAAATGAACCACTCAAAGCCACATCATCAATTTTCAACCCTTTCTCACTTCATTTGGTATTTTTCATGCACTTACTGATTTTTTAGCCAAATGAACTCTGAAAAGGTTGAAAGTTGGCATGGTATCATCATTTCACCCACATAGCATGTGCTAAAAAGTCGAGACGGTTACGACAAAAACAGGATGCACTTCGTGTGCAAAATGTACAATCTCTTTCGAAGTATCACAGTTTGGACGAAAACTTATCTATTACAAAGGGATTTCAATTTTTTGAAGTTATTTGAACTCCATAATTTTTAAGTGTTCAAAATGCTCCACTCAAAGGCACATCAACAATTTTCAACCCTTTCTGAGTTCATTTGGTATTTTCATGCACTTACTGATTTTTTTGAGCCAAATGACCCTGAAATTGAAAAGCACTTCAAATGAACTCTGAAAAGGTTGAAAGTTGGCATGGTATTATCATTTCACCGACATAGCATGTTCTAAGAACTTGAGAGGGTTACGGCAAAAATTGGATGCACTTCGTGTGCAAAATGGACAATCTCTTTCGAAGTATCACTATTCCGGGCGAAAACTCATCTGTTACAAAGGGATTTCATTTTTTGAACTTATTTGAACTCCATACTTTTTGTGTGTTCAAAATGCACCACTCAATGCCACGTCACCATTTTGCAACCCAATCTGACTTCACTTGGTATTTTTCATGCACTTACTCATTTTTTTAGCTAAATGACCCTGAAATTGAAAAGCACTTCAAATGAACTCTGAAAAGGTTGAAACTTGGCATGGTATCGTGATTTCAGCCAGATAGCATCTGCTAAAAAGTTGAGAGGGTTACGACAAAAACTGGATGCACTTCGTGTGCAAAATGGACAATCTCTTTCAAAGTATCACGATTTCGGACAAAAACTCATATGTTACAAACGGATTTATTTTTTTAAACTTATTTGAACTCCATACTTTTTGTGTGTTCAAAATGCACCACTCAAAGCCACATCATCAATTTTCAACCCTTTCTGGCTTCATTTGGTATTTTTCATGCACTTACTGATTTTTTAAGCTAAATGACCCTCAAATTTAAAAGCACTTCAATTGAACTCTGAAAAGGTTGAAACTTGGCATGGTATCATCATTTCACCCACATAGTATGTGCTAAAATGTTGAGACGGTTACGAAAAAAATAGGATGCACTTTGTGTGCAAAATGGACAATCTCTTTCGAAGTATCACGCTTTCGGACGAAAACTCGTCTGTTACAAAGAGATTTCTTTTTTTTGAACTTATTTGAACTCCAAATTATTTTTGTGTTCAAAATGAACCACTCAAAGCCACATCATCAATTTTCAACCCTTTCTCACTTCATTTTTTATTTTTCATGCACTTACTGATTTTTTTGAGCCAAATCACCCAGAAGTGGAAAAGCACTTCAAATGAACTCTGAAAAGGTTGAAAGATGTCCTGCTATCATCATTTCACCCAAATAGCATGTTCTAAAAAGGTGAGAGGTTTATGGCAAAAACTGGATGCACTTCGTGTGCAAAATGGACAATCTTTCGAAGTATGAGGCTTTGGGACGAAAACTCATCTGTTACAAAGGGATTTCATTTTTTGAACTTATTTGAACTCCATACTTTTTGTCTATTGAAAATGCACCGCTCAAAGCCCCATCATCAATTTTTCAACCCTTTCTGACTTAATTTGGTATTTTTCATCCACTTACTGATTTTTTGAGCTAAATGACCCTCAAATTGAAAAGCACTTCAAATGAACTCTGAAAAGGTTGAAAGTTGGCATGGTATCGTCATTTCACCCACATAGCATGTGCTAAAAAGTTGAGACGGTTACGGCAAAAACAGGATGCACTTCGTGTGCAAAATGGACAATCTCTTTCGAAGTATCACGCTTTTGGACGAAAACTCATCTGTTACAAAGGGATTTCATTTTTTTGAACTTATTTGAACTCCAAATTATTTTTGTGTTCAAAATGCACCACTCAAAGCCACATCATCAATTTTCAACCCTTTCTCACTTCATTTGGTATTTTTCATGCACTTACTGATTTTTTAGCCAAATGAACTCTGAAAAGGTTGAAAGTTGGCATGGTATCATCATTTCACCCACATAGCATGTGCTAAAAAGTCGAGACGGTTACGACAAAAACAGGATGCACTTCCTGTGCAAAATGGACAATCTCTTTCGAAGTATCACAGTTTTGGACGAAAACTTATCTATTACAAAGGGATTTCAATTTTTTGAAGTTATTTGAACTCCATAATTTTTAAGTGTTCAAAATGCTCCACTCAAAGGCACATCAACAATTTTCAACCCTTTCTGACTTCATTTGGTATTTTCATGCACTTACTGATTTTTTTGAGCCAAATGACCCTGAAATGGAAAAGCACTTCAAATGAACTCTGAAAAGGTTGAAAGTTGGCATGGTATTATCATTTCACCGACATAGGATGTTCTAAGAAGTTGAGAGGGTTACGGCAAAAACTGGATGCACTTCGTGTGCAAAATGGACAATCTCTTTCTAAGTATCACTATTTCGGGCAAAAACTCATCTGTTACAAAGGGATTTCATTTTTTGAACTTATTTGAACTCCATACTTTTTGTGTGTTCAAAATGCACCACTCAATGCCACGTCACCAATTTGCAACCCAATCTGACTTCACTTGGTATTTTTCATGCACTTACTCATTTTTTTAGCTAAATGACCCTGAAATTGAAAAGCACTTCAAATGAACTCTGAAAAGGTTGAAACTTGGCATGGTATCGTGATTTCAGCCAGATAGCATCTGCTAAAAAGTTGAGAGGGTTACGACAAAAACTGGATGAACTTCGTGTGCAAAATGGACAATCTCTTTCAAAGTATCACGATTTCGGACAAAAACTCATCTGTTACAAACGGATTTATTTTTTTAAACTTATTTGAACTCCATACTTTTTGTGTGTTCAAAATGCACCACTCAAAGCCACATCATCAATTTTCAACCCTTTCTGGCTTCATTTGGTATTTTTCATGCACTTACTGATTTTTTAAGCTAAATGACCCTCAAATTTAAAAGCACTTCAATTGAACTCTGAAAAGGTTGAAACTTGGCATGGTATCATCATTTCACCCACATAGTATGTGCTAAAAAGTTGAGACGGTTACGAAAAAAATAGGATGCACTTTGTGTGCAAAATGGACAATCTCTTTCGAAGTATGACGCTTTCGGACGAAAACTCGTCTGTTACAAAGAGATTTCTTTTTTTTGAACTTATTTGAACTCCAAATTATTTTTGTGTTAAAAATGAACCACTCAAAGCCACATCATCAATTTTCCACCCTTACTCACTTCATTTGGTATTTTTCATGCACTTACTGATTTTTTTGAGCCAAATGACCCAGAAGTGGAAAAGGACTTCAAATGAACTCTGAAAAGGTTCAAAGATGTCCTGCTATCATCATTTCACCCAAATAGCATGTTCTAAAAAGGTGAGAGGTTTATGGCAAAAACTGGATGCACTTCGTGTGCAAAATGGACAATCTCTTTCGAAGTATGAGGCTTTGGGACGAAAACTCATCTGTTACAAAGGGATTTCATTTTTTTAACTTATTTGAACTCCATACTTTTTGTCTATTGAAAATGCACCGCTCAAAGACCCATCATCAATTTTTCAACCCTTTCTGACTTAATTTGGTATTTTTCATCCACTTACTGATTTTTTGAGCTAAATGACCGTCAAATTGAAAAGCACTTCAAATGAACTCTGAAAAGGTTGAAAGTTGGCATGGTATCGTCATTTCACCCACATAGCATGTGCTAAAAAGTTGAGACGGTTACGGCAAAAACAGGATGCACTTCGTGTGCAAAATGGACAATGTCTTTCGAAGTATCACGCTTTTGGACGAAAACTCATCTGTTACAAAGGGATTTCATTTTTTGAACTTATTTGAACTCCATACTTTTTGTGTGTTCAAAATGCACCACTCAATGCCATGTCACCAATTTGCAACCCAATCTGACTTCACTTGGTATTTTTCATGCACTTACTCATTTTTTTAGCTAAATGAACCTGAAATTGAAAAGCACTTCAAATGAACTCTGAAAAGGTTGAAACTTGGCATGGTATCGTGATTTCAGCCAGATAGCATCTGCTAGAAAGTTGAGAGGGTTACGACAAAAACTGGATGAACTTCGTGTGCAAAATGGACAATCTCTTTGAAAGTATCACGATTTCGGACAAAAACTCATCTGTTACAAACGGATTTATTTTTTTAAACTTATTTGAACTCCATACTTTTTGTGTGTTCAAAATGCACCACTCAAAGCCACATCATCAATTTTCAACCCTTTCTGGCTTCATTTGGTATTTTTCATGCACTTACTGATTTTTTAAGATAAATGACCCTCAAATTTAAAAGCACTTCAATTGAACTCTGAAAAGGTTGAAACTTGGCATGGTATCGTGATTTCAGCCAGATAGCATCTGCTAGAAAGTTGAAAGGGTTACGACAAAAACTGGATGAACTTCGTGTGCAAAATGGACAATCTCTTTGAAAGTATCACGATTTCGGACAAAAACTCATCTGTTACAAACGGATTTATTTTTTTAAACTTATTTGAACTCCATACTTTTTGTGTGTTCAAAATGCACCACTCAAAGCCACATCATCAATTTTCAACCCTTTCTGGCTTCATTTGGTATTTTTCATGCACTTACTGATTTTTTAAGATAAATGACCCTCAAATTTAAAAGCACTTCAATTGAACTCTGAAAAGGTTGAAACTTGGCATGGTATCATCATTTCACCCACATAGTATGTGCTAAAAAGTTGAGACGGTTACGAAAAAAATAGGATGCACTTTGTGTGCAAAATGGACAATCTCTTTCGAAGTATCACGCTTTCGGACGAAAACTCGTCTGTTACAAAGAGATTTCTTTTTTTTGAACTTATTTGAAAACAAAATTATTTTTGTGTTCAAAATGAACCACTCAAAGCCACATCATCAATTTTCAACCCTTTCTCACTTCATTTGGTATTTTTCGTGCACTTACTGATTTTTTTGAGCCAAATGACCCAGAAGTGGAAAAGGACTTCAAATGAACTCTGAAAAGGTTCAAAGATGTCCTACTATCATCATTTCACCCAAATAGCATGTTCTAAAAAGGTGAGAGGTTTATGGCAAAAACTGGATGCACTTCGTGTGCAAAATGGACAATCTCTTTCGAAGTATCACGCTTTTGGACGAAAACTTATCTATTACAAAGGGATTTAAATTTTTTGAAGTTATTTGAACTCCATAATTTTTGTGTGTTCAAAATGCACCACTCAAAGGCACATCAACAATTTTCAACCCTTTCTGACTTCATTTGGTATTTTCATGCACTTACTGATTTTTTTGAGCCAAATGACCCTGAAATTGAAAAGCACTTCAAATGAACTCTGAAAAGGTTGAAAGTTGGCATGGTATTATCATTTCACCGACATAGCATGTGCTAAGAAGTTGAGAGGGTTACGGCAAAAACTGGATGCACTTCGTGTGCAAAATGGACAATCTCTTTCGAAGTATCACTATTTCGGACGAAAACTTATCTGTCACAAAGGGATTTCATTTTTTGAACTTATTTGAACTCCATACTATTTGTGTGTTCAAAATGTACCACTCAATGCCACGTCACCAATTTGCAACCCAATCTGACTTAACTTGGTATTTTTCATGCACTTACTCATTTTTTTAGCTAAATGACCCTGAAATTGAAAAGCACTTCAAGTGAACTCTGAAAAGGTTGAAACTTGGCATGGTATCATGATTTCAGACAGCTAGCATGTGCTAAAAAGTCGAGAGGGTTACGACAAAAACTGGATGCACTTCATGTGCAAAATGGACAATCTCTTTCAAAGTATCACGATTTCGGACGAAAACTCATCTGTTACAAACGGATTTAATTTTTTTAAACTTATTTGAACTCCATACTTTTTGTGTGTTCGAAATGCACCACTCAAAGCCACATCATCAATTTTCAACCCTTTCTGGCAATTTGGTATTTTTCATGCACTTACTGATTTTTTGAGCTAAATGACCCTCAAATTGAAAGGCACTTCGAATGGACTCTGAAAAGGTTGAAACTTGGCATGGTATCATCATTTCACCCACATAGAATGTGCTAAAAAGTTGAGAAGGTTACGGGAAAAACAGGATGCACTTTTTGTGCAAAATGGACAATCTCTTTCGAAGTATCACGCTTTGTGCAAAATGGACAATCTCTTTCGAAGTATGAGGCTTTGGGACGAAAACTCATCTGTTACAAAGGGATTTCATTTTTTTAACTTATTTGAACTCCATACTTTTTGTCTATTGAAAATGCACCGCTCAAAGACCCATCATCAATTTTTCAACCCTTTTTGACTTAATTTGGTATTTTTCATCCACTTACTGATTTTTTGAGCTAAATGACCCTCAAATTGAAAAGCACTTCAAATGAACTCTGAAAAGGTTGAAAGTTGGCATGGTATCGTCATTTCACCCACATAGCATGTGCTAAAAAGTTGAGACGGTTACGGCAAAAACAGGATGCACTTCGTGTGCAAAATGGACAATCTCTTTCGAAGTATCACGCTTTTGGACGAAAACTCATCTGTTACAAAGGGATTTCATTTTTTGAACTTATTTGAACTCCATACTTTTTGTGTGTTCAAAATGCACCACTCAATGCCACGTCACCAATTTGCAACCCAATCTGACTTCACTTGGTATTTTTCATGCACTTACTCATTTTTTTAGCTAAATGAACCTGAAATTGAAAAGCACTTCAAATGAACTCTGAAAAGGTTGAAACTTGGCATGGTATCGTGATTTCAGCCAGATAGCATCTGCTAGAAAGTTGAGAGGGTTACGACAAAAACTGGATGAACTTCGTGTGCAAAATGGACAATCTCTTTGAAAGTATCACGATTTCGGACAAAAACTCATCTGTTACAAACGGATTTATTTTTTTAAACTTATTTGAACTCCATACTTTTTGTGTGTTCAAAATGCACCACTCAAAGCCACATCATCAATTTTCAACCCTTTCTGGCTTCATTTGGTATTTTTCATGCACTTACTGATTTTTTAAGATAAATGACCCTCAAATTTAAAAGCACTTCAATTGAACTCTGAAAAGGTTGAAACTTGGCATGGTATCATCATTTCACCCACATAGTATGTGCTAAAAAGTTGAGACGGTTACGAAAAAAATAGGATGCACTTTGTGTGCAAAATGGACAATCTCTTTCGAAGTATCACGCTTTCGGACGAAAACTCGTCTGTTACAAAGAGATTTCTTTTTTTTGAACTTATTTGAAAACCAAATTATTTTTGTGTTCAAAATGAACCACTCAAAGCCACATCATCAATTTTCAACCCTTTCTCACTTCATTTGGTATTTTTCGTGCACTTACTGATTTTTTTGAGCCAAATGACCCAGAAGTGGAAAAGGACTTCAAATGAACTCTGAAAAGGTTCAAAGATCTCCTGCTATCATCATTTCACCCAAATAGCATGTTCTAAAAAGGTGAGAGGTTTATGGCAAAAACTGGATGCACTTCGTGTGCAAAATGGACAATCTCTTTCGAAGTATCACGCTTTTGGACGAAAACTTATCTATTACAAAGGGATTTAAATTTTTTGAAGTTATTTGAACTCCATAATTTTTGTGTGTTCAAAATGCACCACTCAAAGGCACATCAACAATTTTCAACCCTTTCTGACTTCATTTGGTATTTTCATGCACTTACTGATTTTTTTGAGCCAAATGACCCTGAAATTGAAAAGCACTTCAAATCAACTCTGAAAAGGTTGAAAGTTGGCATGGTATTATCATTTCACCGACATAGCATGTGCTAAGAAGTTGAGAGGGTTACGGCAAAAACTGGATGCACTTCGTGTGCAAAATGGACAATCTCTTTCGAAGTATCACTATTTCGGACGAAAACTTATCTGTCACAAAGGGATTTCATTTTTTGAACTTATTTGAACTCCATACTATTTGTGTGTTCAAAATGTACCACTCAATGCCACGTCACCAATTTGCAACCCAATCTGACTTAACTTGGTATTTTTCATGCACTTACTCATTTTTTTAGCTAAATGACCCTGAAATTGAAAAGCACTTCAAGTGAACTCTGAAAAGGTTGAAACTTGGCATGGTATCATGATTTCAGACAGCTAGCATGTGCTAAAAAGTCGAGAGGGTTACGACAAAAACTGGATGCACTTCATGTGCAAAATGGACAATCTCTTTCAAAGTATCACGATTTCGGACGAAAACTCATCTGTTACAAACGGATTTAATTTTTTTAAACTTATTTGAACTCCATACTTTTTGTGTGTTCAAAATGCACCACTCAAAGCCACATCATCAATTTTCAACCCTTTCTGGCAATTTGGTATTTTTCATGCACTTACTGATTTTTTGAGCTAAATGACCCTCAAATTGAAAGGCACTTCGAATGGACTCTGAAAAGGTTGAAACTTGGCATGGTATCATCATTTCACCCACATAGTATGTGCTAAAAAGTTGAGAAGGTTACGGGAAAAACAGGATGCACTTTTTGTGCAAAATGGACAATCTCTTTCGAAGTATCACGCTTTGTGCAAAATGGACAATCTCTTTCGAAGTATGAGGCTTTGGGACGAAAACTCATCTGTTACAAAGGGATTTCATTTTTTGAACTTATTTGAACTCCATAACTTTTGTGTGTTCAAAATTCACCACTCAAAGCCACATCATAAATTTTCAAGCCTTTCCGACTTCATTTGGTATTTTGCATGCACTTACTGATTTTTTTGAGCCAAATGACCCTGAAATTGAAAAGTAGTTCAAATGAACTCTGAAAAGGTTGAAAGTTGGCATGGTATCATCATTTCACCCACATAACATGTTCTAAGAAGTTAAGAGGGTTACGGCGAAAACTAGATGCACTTCGTGCGCAAAATGGACAATCCCTTTCGAAGTATCACGATTTCAGAAGAAAACTCATCTGTTACAAAGGAATTTCATTTTTTTGAACTTATTTGAACTCCATACTTTTTGTGGGTTCAACATGCACCACTCAATGCCACGTCACCAATTTTCAACCCAATCTGACTTCATTTTGTATTTTTCATGCACTCTTTCGGACGAAAACTCATCTGTTACAAAGGGATTTCATTTTTTCGAACTTATTTGAACTCCATAAATTTTGTGTGTTCAAAATTCACCACTCAAAGCCACATCATCAATTTTCAACCCTTGCTGACTTCATTTGGTATTTTTCATGCACTTACTGATTTTATTGAGCCAAATGACCCTGAAATTGAAAAGCAGTTCAAATGAACTCTGAAAAAGTTGAAAGTTGGCATGGTATCATCATTTCACCCACATAGCATTTTCTAAGAAATTGAGAGGGTTACGGTAAAAACTGGATCCACTTCGTGTGCACAATGGACAATCTCTTTCGAAGTATCACGATTTCGGATGAGAACTCATCTGTTACAAAGGTATTTCATTTTTTTGAACTTATTTGAACTCCATACTTTTTGTGTGTTCAAAATGCACCACTCAAACCCACGTCACCAATTTTCAACGCAATCTGCACCATACTTTTTGTGTGTTCAAAATGCACCACTCAATGCCACGTCACCAATTTTCAACCCAATCTGACTTCATTTGGTATTTTTCATGCACTTACTGATTTTTTCAGCTAAATGACCCTCAAATTGAAAACCACTTCAAATGAACTCTCAGAAGGTTGAAAGTTAGCAAGGTATCATGATTTCACCCACATAGCATCTGCTAAAAAGTCGAGAAGGTTACGACAAAAACTGGATGCATTTCGTGTTCAAAATGGACAATCTCTTTCGAAGTATCACGGTTTCGGACGAAAACTCATCTGTTACAAAGGAATTTATTTGAACTCCGTAATTTTTGTATGCTCAAAATGCACCACTCAAAGCCACATCATCAATTTTCAACCCTTTCTGACTTCATTTGGTAGTTTTCATGCACTTACTGTTTTCTGAGCTAAATGACCCTGAAATTGAAAAGCACTTCAAATGAACTGTGAAAATGTTGAAAGTGGATATGGTATCATCATTTCACCAACATAGCATGTGCTAAAAAACAGAGAGTGTTACGGAAAAAACTAGATGCACTTCATGTCCAAAATGGACAATCTTTTTCGAAGTATCAAGGTTTTGGACGAAAACTCATCTGTTACAAAGGGATTTCATTTTTTGAACTTATTTGAACTCCATACTTTTTGTGTGTTCAAAATGCTCCACTCAAAGCCCCATCATCAATTTTTCAACCCTTTCTGACTTCATTTGGTATTTTTCATGCACTTACTCGTTATTTGAACTCAATGACCCTAATATTGAAAAGCACTTCTAATGAACACCGAAAAGGTTGAAAGTTGGCATGGTATCATCATTTCACCCACATAGCATGTGCTAAAAATTTGAGAGTGTTACGGAAAACACAGGATGCACTTCGTGTGCAAAATGGACAATCTCTTTCGAAGTATCACGGTTTCGGACGAAAACTCATCTGTTACAAAGGGATTTCATTTTTTTAACTTATTTTAACTCCACACTTTTTGTGTGTTCAAAATGCACCACTCAAAGCCCCATCATCAATTTTTCAACCCTTTCTCACTTAATTTGGTATTTTTCATGCACTTACTGATTTTTTTGAGATAAATGACCCTCAAATTGAAAAGCACATCAAGTGAACTCTGAAAAGGTTGAAAGTTGGCATGGTATCATCTTATCACCTACATAGGATGTGCTAAAAAGTTGAGACGGTTATAGAAAAAATAGGATGCACTTCGTGTGCAAAATGGACAATCTCTTTCGAAGTATCACGCTTTCGGACGAAAACTCATCTGTTACAAAGGCATTTCATTTTTTTGAACTTATTTGAACTCCCTAACTTTTGTGTGGTCAAAATGCACCACTCAAAGCCACATCATCAATTTGCAACCCTTGCTGACTTCATTTGGTATTCTTTATGCACTTATTGATTTTTTTGAGCCAAATGACCCTGAAATTGAAAAGCAGTTCAAATGAACTCTGAAAAGGTTGAAAGTTGGCATGGTATCATCATTTCACCCACATAGCATGTGCTTAAAATTTCAGACGGTTATGGAAAAAATAGGATGCACTCCGTGTCCAAAATAGACAATCTCTTTCGAAGTATCACGCTTTCGGACGAAAACTCATCTGTTACAAAGGCATTTCATTTTTTTAAACTTATTTGAACTCCAAATTATTTGTGTGTTCAAAATGCACCACTCAAAGCCACATCATCAATTTTCAACCCTTTCTCACTTCATTTGGTATTTGTCATGCACTTACTGATTTTTTTGAGCCAAATGACCCTAAAATGGAAAAGCACTTCAAATGACCTCTGAAAAGGTTGAAAGTTGGCCTGGTATCATCATTTCACCCAAATAGCATGTTCTAAAAAGGTGAGACGGTGACGGTAAAAACTGGATGCAATTCGTGTGCAAAATGGAGAATCTCTTTCGAAGTATCACGCTTCGGACGAAACTCATCTGTTACAAAGGGATTTCATTTTTTTGAACTTATTTGAACTCCATACCTTTTGTGTGTTCAAAATGCACCACTCAAAGCCACATCATCAATTTTCAACCTTCTTGACTTCATTTGGTATTTTTCATGCACTTACTAATTGTTTTTGAGCCAAATGACCCTGAAATTGAAAAGCAGTTCAAATGAACTCTGAAAAGGTTGAAAGTTGGCATGCTATCATCATTTCACCCACGTAACTTGTTCTAAGCAGTTGAGAGGGTTACGGAAAAAACTGGATGCACGTCGTGTGCAAAATGGACAATCTCTTTCGAAGCATCACGATTTCGGACGGAAACTCATCTGTTACAAAGGGATTTCATTTTTTTGAACTTATTTCAACTCCATACTTTTTGTGTGTTAAAAATGCACCACTCAATGCCAGGTTACCAATTTATAGCCCTTTCTGACTTCATTTGGAATTTTTCATGCACTTACTGATTTTTTTGAGCCAAATGACCCTGAAATTGAAAAGCAGTTCAAATGAACTCAGAAAAGGTTGAAAGTTGGCCTGGTATCATCATTTCACCCAAATAGTATGTTCTAAAAAGGTGAGAGGGTTACGACAAAAACTGGATGCACTTCGTGTCCAAAATGGACAATCTCTTTAGAAGTATCACGCTTTCGGACGAAACTCATCTGTTACAAAGGGAGTTCATTTTCTGAACTTATTTGAACTCCCTAACTTTTGTGTGTTCAAAATGCACCACTCAAAGCCACATCATCAATTTTCAACCTTTTTGACTTCATTTGGTATTTTTCATGCACTTATTGATTTTTTTGAGCCAAATGACCCTGAAATTGAAAAGTAGTTCAAATGAACTCTGAAAAGGTTGAAAGTTGGTATCATCATTTCACCCACATAGCACGTGCTTAAAATTTGAGACGGTTATGGAAAAAATAGGATGCACTTCGTTTCCAAAATGGACAATCTCTTTCAAAGTATCACGCTTTCGGACGAAAATTCATCTGCTACAAAGGGATTTCATTTTTTTGAACTTATGTGAACTCCAAATTATTTGTGTGTTCAAAATGCACCACTCAAAGCTACATCATCAATTCTCAACCCGTTCTCACTTCATTTGGTATTTTTCATGCACTTACTGATTTTTTTGAGCTAAATGCCCCTGAAAAGGAAAAGCACTTCAAATGGACTCTGAAAAGGATGAAAGTTGGCCTGGTATCATCATTTCACCCAAACTACATGTTCTAAAAAGGTGAGAGGGTGACGGCAAAAACTGGATGCACTTCGTGTGCAAAATGGACAATCTCTTTCGAAGTATCACGCTTTCGGACGAAAACTTATCTGTTACAAAGGGATTTCATTTTTTCAACTTATTTGAACTCCAGAAATTTTGTTTGTTCAAAATGCACCACTCAAAGCCACATCATCAATTTTCAAGCCTTTCTGACTTCATTTGGAATTTTTCATGCACTTACTGAATTTTTTGAGCCAAATGACCCTGAAATTGAAAAGCAGTTCAAATGAACTTTGAAAAGGTTGAAAGTTGGCCTGGTATCATCATTTCACCCAAATAGCATGTTCTAAAAATGTTAGAGGGTTACGGATAAAACAGGACGCACTTCATGTCCAAAATGGACAATCTCTTTCGAAGTATCACGCTTTCGGACGAAAACTCATCTGTTACAAAGGGATGTCATTTTTTTGAACTTATTTGAACTACCTAACTTATGTGTGTTCAAAATGCACCACTCAAAGCCACATCATCAATTTTCAACCTTTTTGACTTCACTTGGTATTTTTCATGCACTTACTAATTTTTTTGAGCCAAATGACCCTGAAATTGAAAAGCAGTTCAAATGCACTCTGAAAAGGTTGAAAGTTGGCATGCTATCATCATTTCACACACGTAGCATGTTCTAAGTAGTTGAGAGGGTTACGGAAAAAACAGGATGCATGTCGTGTGCAAAATGGACAATCTCTTTCGAAGCATCACGATTTCGGACGGAAACACATCTATTACAAAGGGATTTCATTTTTTTGAACTTATTTCAATTCCATACTTTTTGTGTGTTCAAAATGCACCACTCAATGCCATGTTACCAATTTTCAACCCAATCTGCTCGATACTTTCTGTGTGTTCAAAATGCACCACTCAATGCCAGATAACCAATTTTCAAACCAGTCAGACTTCATTTGGTATTTTTCATGCACTTGCTAGGTTTTTCAGCTAAATGACCCTGAAATTGAAAAGCACTTCAAATGAACTCTGAGAAGGTTGAAAGTTGGCATGGTATCATGATTTCACCCACATAGCATGTGCTAAAAAGTCGAGAGGGTTACGACAAAAACTGGATGCATTTCGTGTGCAAAATGGACAATCTCTTTCGAAGTATCACGTTTTCGAACGAAAACTCATCTGTTACGAAGGGAATTTTTTTAACTTATTTGAACTCCATAATTTTTGTGTGTTCATAATGCACCACTCAAAGCCACATCATCAATTTTCAGCCCTTTCTGACTTCATTTGGAATTTTTCATGCACTTACTGATTTTTTTGAGCCAAATGACCCTGAAATTGAAAAGCAATTCAAATGAACTCAGAAAAGGTTGAAAGTTGGCCTGATATCGTCATTTCACCCAAATAGTTTGTTCTAAAAAGGTGAGAGGGTTACGGCAAAAACAGGATACACTTCGTGTCCAAAATGGACAATCTCCTTCAAAGTATCATGCTTTCGGACGAAAACTCATCTGTTACGAAGGGATTTCATTTTTTTGAACTTATTTGAACTCCCTAACTTTTGTGTGTTCAAAATGCACCACTCAAAGCCACATCATCAATTTTCAACCTTTTTGACTTCATTTGGTATTTTTCATGCACTTATTGATTTTTTTGAGCCAAATGACCCTGAAATTGAAAAGCAGTTCAAATGAACTCTGAAAAGGTTGAAAGTTGGCATGGTATCATCATTTCACCCACATAGCACGTGCTTAAAATTTGAGACAGTTATGGAAAAAATAGGATGCACTTCGTGTCCAAAATGGACAATCTCTTTCGAAGTATCACGCTTCCGGACGAAAATTCATCTGTTACAAAGGGATTCCATTTTTTTGAACTTATGTGAACTCCAAATTATTTGTGTGTTCAAAATGCACCACTGAAAGCTACATCATCAATTTTCAACCCGTTCTCACTTCATTTGGTATTTTTCATGCACTTACTGATTTTTTTGAGCTAAATGCCCCTGAAAAGGAAAAGCACTTCAAATGGACTCTGAAAAGGATGAAAGTTGGCCTGGTATCATCATTTCACCCAAACTACATGTTCTAAAAAGGTGAGAGGGTGACGGCAAAAACTGGATGCACTTCGTGTGCAAAATGGACAATCTCTTTCGAAGTATCACGCTTTCGGACGAAAACTTATCTGTTACAAAGGGATTTCATTTTTTCAACTTATTTGAACTCCAGAAATTTTGTTTGTTCAAAATGCACCACTCAAAGCCACATCATCAATTTTCAAGCCTTTCTGACTTCATTTGGAATTTTTCATGCACTTACTGAATTTTTTGAGCCAAATGACCCTGAAATTGAAAAGCAGTTCAAATGAACTTTGAAAAGGTTGAAAGTTGGCCTGGTATCATCATTTCACCCAAATAGCATGTTCTAAAAATGTTAGAGGGTTACGGATAAAACAGGACGCACTTCATGTCCAAAATGGACAATCTCTTTCGAAGTATCACGCTTTCGGACGAAAACTCATCTGTTACAAAGGGATGTCATTTTTTTGAACTTATTTGAACTACCTAACTTATGTGTGTTCAAAATGCACCACTCAAAGCCACATCATCAATTTTCAACCTTTTTGACTTCACTTGGTATTTTTCATGCACTTACTAATTTTTTTGAGCCAAATGACCCTGAAATTGAAAAGCAGTTCAAATGCACTCTGAAAAGGTTGAAAGTTGGCATGCTATCATCATTTCACACACGTAGCATGTTCTAAGTAGTTGAGAGGGTTACGGAAAAAACAGGATGCATGTCGTGTGCAAAATGGACAATCTCTTTCGAAGCATCACGATTTCGGACGGAAACACATCTATTACAAAGGGATTTCATTTTTTTGAACTTATTTCAATTCCATACTTTTTGTGTGTTCAAAATGCACCACTCAATGCCATGTTACCAATTTTCAACCCAATCTGCTCGATACTTTCTGTGTGTTCAAAATGCACCACTCAATGCCAGATAACCAATTTTCAAACCAGTCAGACTTCATTTGGTATTTTTCATGCACTTGCTAGGTTTTTCAGCTAAATGACCCTGAAATTGAAAAGCACTTCAAATGAACTCTGAGAAGGTTGAAAGTTGGCATGGTATCATGATTTCACCCATATAGCATGTGCTAAAAAGTCGAGAGGGTTACGACAAAAACTGGATGCATTTCGTGTGCAAAATGGACAATCTCTTTCGAAGTATCACGTTTTCGAACGAAAACTCATCTGTTACGAAGGGAATTTTTTTAACTTATTTGAACTCCATAATTTTTGTGTGTTCATAATGCACCACTCAAAGCCACATCATCAATTTTCAGCCCTTTCTGACTTCATTTGGAATTTTTCATGCACTTACTGATTTTTTTGAGCCAAATGACCCTGAAATTGAAAAGCAATTCAAATGAACTCAGAAAAGGTTGAAAGTTGGCCTGATATCGTCATTTCACCCAAATAGTTTGTTCTAAAAAGGTGAGAGGGTTACGGCAAAAACAGGATACACTTCGTGTCCAAAATGGACAATCTCCTTCAAAGTATCATGCTTTCGGACGAAAACTCATCTGTTACGAAGGGATTTCATTTTTTTGAACTTATTTGAACTCCCTAACTTTTGTGTGTTCAAAATGCACCACTCAAAGCCACATCATCAATTTTCAACCTTTTTGACTTCATTTGGTATTTTTCATGCACTTATTGATTTTTTTGAGCCAAATGACCCTGAAATTGAAAAGCAGTTCAAATGAACTCTGAAAAGGTTGAAAGTTGGCATGGTATCATCATTTCACCCACATAGCACGTGCTTAAAATTTGAGACAGTTATGGAAAAAATAGGATGCACTTCGTGTCCAAAATGGACAATCTCTTTCGAAGTATCACGCTTCCGGACGAAAATTCATCTGTTACAAAGGGATTCCATTTTTTTGAACTTATGTGAACTCCAAATTATTTGTGTGTTCAAAATGCACCACTGAAAGCTACATCATCAATTTTCAACCCGTTCTCACTTCAATTGGTATTTTTCATGCACTTACTGATTTTTTTGAGCTAAATGACCCTCAAATGGAAAAGCACTTCAAATGAACTCTGAAAAGGATGAAAGTTGGCCTGGTATCATCATTTCACCCAAACAACATGTTCTAAAAAGGTGAGAGGGTGACGGCAAAAACTGGATGCACTTCGTGTGCAAAATGGACAATCTCTTTCGAGGTATCACGCTTTCGGACGAAAACTTATCTGTTACAAAGGGATTTCATTTTTTGAACTTATTTGAACTCCATAACTTTTGTGTGTTCAAAATGCACCATTCAAAGCCACATCATCAATTTTCAACCTTTCTGACTTCATTTGGTATTTTTACTATTTTTTTTGAGCCAAATGACCCTGAAATTGAAAAGCAGTTCAAATGAACTCTGAAAAGGTTGAAAGTTGGCATGGTATCATCATTTCACCCACATAGCGTGTTCTAAGAAGTTGAGAGGGTTACGGAAAAAACTGGATGCACTTCGTGTGCAAAATGGTCAATCTCTTTCGAAGTATCACGATTTCGGACGAAAACTCATCTGTTACAAAGGGATTTCATTTTTTGAACTTATTTCAACTCCATACTTTTTTTGTGTTCAAAATGCACCACTCAATGCCACGTTACCAATTTTCAACCCAATCTGCTCCATAATTTTTGTGTGTTCCAAATGCACCACTCAATGCCAGATCACCAATTTTTAAACCAGTCAGACTTCTTTTGGTATTTTTCATGCACTTGGTGGGTTTTTCAGCTAAATGACCCTGAAATTGAAAAGCACTTCAAATGAACTCTGAAAAGGTTGAAAGTTGGCATGGTATCATGATTTCACCCACATATCATGTGCTAAAAAGTCAAGAGGGTTACGACAAAAACTGGATGCATTTCGTGTGCAAAATGGACAATCTCTTACAAAGTATCACGGTTTCGGACGAAAACTCATCTGTTACAAAGGGAATTTTTTGAAACTGATTTGAACTCCATAATTTTTGTGTGTTCAAAATGCACCACTCAAAGCCACATCATCAATTTTCAACCCTTTCTGACTTCATTTTGAATTTTTCATGCACTTACTGATTTTTTTGAGCCAAATGACCCTGGAATTGGAAAGCAGTTCAAATGAACTCTCAAAAGGTTGAAAGTTGGCCTGGTATTATCATTTCACCCAAATGGCAAGTTCTAAAAAGGTGAGAGGGTTACGGCAAAAACAGGATGCACTTCATGTCCAAAATGGAAAATCTCTTTCGAAGTATCACGCTTTCGGACGAAAACTCATATGTTACAAAGGGATGTCATTTTTTTGAAATTATTTGAACTACCTAACTTATGTGTGTTCAAAATGCACCACTCAAAGCCACATCATCAATTTTCAACCTTTTTGACTTCATTTGGTATTTTTCATGCACTTATTTATTTTCTTGAGCCAAATAAACCTGAAATAGAAAAGCAGTTCAAATGAACTGTGAAAAGGTTGAAAGTTGGCATGGTATCATCATTTCACCCACATAGCATGTGCTAAAAATTTGAGACGGTTATGGAAAAAATAGGATGCACTTCGTGTCCAAAATGGACAATCTCTTTCGAAGTATCACGCTTTCGGAAGAAAACTCATCTGTTACAAAGGGATTTCATTTTTTTGAACCTATTTGAACTCCCTAACTTTTGTGTGTTCAAAATGCACCACTCAAATCCACATCGTCAATTTTCAACCTTTCTGACTTATAGATTTTTTTCATGCACTTACAGATTTTTTTCATGCACTTACAGATTTTTTTCAAACTTTTGTGTGGTATTTTTCATGCACTTACAGATTTTTTTGAGCCAAATGACCCTGAAATTGAAAAGCAGTTCAAATGAACTCTGAAATGGTTGAAAGTCGGCATGGTATCATCATTTCACCCACACAGCATGTGCTAAAAATTTGAGACGGTTATGGAAAAAATAGGATGCACAGATTGTCCAAAATGGACAATCTCTTTCGAAGTATCACGCTTTCGGACGAAAACTCATCTGTTACAAAGGGATTTCATTTTTTTAACTTATTTGAACTCCAAATTATCTGTGTGTTCAAAATGCACCACTCAAAGCCACATCATCAATTTTCAACCCTTTCTCACTTCATTTGGTATTTTTCATGCACTTACTGATTTTTTTGAGCCAAATGACCCTGAAATGGAAAAGCACTTCAAATGAACTCTGAAAAGGATGAAAGTTGGCCTGGTATCATCATTTCACCCAAACAACATGTTCTAAAAAGGTGAGAGGGTTATGGCAAAAACTGGATGCACTTCGTGTGCAAAATGGACAATCTCTTTCGAAGTATCACGCTTTCAGACGAAAACTTATCTGTCACAAAGGGATTTCATTTTTTGAACTTATTTGAACTCCATAACTTTTGTTTGTTCAAAATGCACCACTCAAAACCACATCATCAATTTTCAACCTCTCTGACTTCATTTGGTATTTGTCATCCACTTACTAATTTTTTTGAGCCAACTGACCCTGAAATTGAAAAGCAGTTCTACTGAACTCTGAAAAGGTTGAAAGTTGGAATGGTATCATCATTTCACCCACATAGCGTGTTCTAAGAAGTTGAGAGGGTTACGGAAAAAACTGGATGCACTTCGTGTGCAAAATGGACAATCTCTTTCGAAGTATCACGATTTCGGACAAAAACTCATCTGTTACAAAGGGATTTCATTTTGTTGAACTTATTTCAACTCCATACTTTTTCTGTGTTCAAAATGCACCACTCAATGCCACGTTACCAATTTTCAACCCAATCTGCTCCATACTTTTTGTGTGTTCAAAATGCACCACTCAATGCCAGATCACCAATTTTCAAACCAGTCAGACTTCATTTGGTATTTTTCATGCACTTGCTGGGTTTTCAGCTAAATGACCCTGAAATTGAAAAGCACTTCGAACGAACTCTGAGAAGGTTGAAAGTTGGCATCGTATCATGATTTCACCCACATAGCATGTGCTAAAAAGTCGAGAGGGTTATGACAAAAACTGGATGCATTTCGTGTGCAAAATGGACAATCTCTTTCAAAGTATCACGGTTTCGGACGAAAACTCATCTATTACAAAGGGAACTTTTTTTAACTTATTTGAACTCCAAAATTTTTGTGTGTTCAAAATGCACCCCTCAAAGCCACATCATCAATTTTCAACCCTTTCTGACTTCATTTGGAATTTTTCATGCACTTACTGAATTTTTTGAGACAAATGACCCTGAAATTGAAAAGCAGTTCAAATGAACTCTGAAAAGGTTGAAAGTTGGCCTGGTATCATCATTTCACCCAAATAGCATGTTGTAAAAAGGTGAGAGGGTTACGGCAAAAACAGGATGCACTTCGTGTCCAAAATGGACAATCTCTTACGAAGTATCACGCTTTCGCACGAAAACTCATCAGTTACAAAGGGATTTCATTTTTTTGAACTTATTTGATGTCCATGATTTTTGTGTGTTCAAAATGCATGAAAAATACCAAATGAAGTCACAAAGGGTTGAAAATTGATGACATGGAAAACCGAGTAAGTGCATGAAAATACCAAATGAAGTGAGACTGGTTTCAAAATTGGTGATCTCGCATTGAGTGGTGCATTTTGAAAACTCAAAAAGTATGGAGCAGATTGGTTTGAAAATTGGTGACGTGGCATTGAGTGGTGCATTTTGAAAACAAAAAGTATGGAGTTGAAATAAGTTCAAAAAAATGAAATCCCTTTGTAATAGATGAGTTTTCGTCCGAAATCGTGATACTTTGAAAGAGATTGTCCATTTTGCAGACGAAGTGCATCCAGTTTTTTCCGTAACCCTCTAAATTTCTTAGAACACGCTATGTGGGTGAAATGATGATACCATGCCAACTTTCAACGTTTTCAGAGTTCATTTGAAATGCTTTTCAATTTTAGGGTCATTTCGCTCAAAAAAATCAGTAAGTGCATGATAAATACCAAATGAAGTCAGAAAGGTTTAAAATTGATGATGTGGCTTTGAGTGGTGCATTTTGAACACACAAATAATTTGGAGTTCAAATAAGTCCAAAAAAATGAAATCCCTTTGTAACAGATGAGTTTTCGTCCGAAAGCGTGATACTTCGAAAGAGATTGTCCATTTTGGACACGAAGTGCATCCTATTTTTTCCGTAACCGTCTCAAATTTTTGGCACATGCTATGTGGGTGAAATGATGATACCATGCCAACTTTCAACCTTTTCAGAGTTCATTTGAACTGCTTTTCAATTTCAGGGTCATTTGTCTCAAAAAAATATCAAATGAAGTCACAAAGGTTGAAAATTGATGATGTGTCTTTGAGTGGTGCATTTTGAACTATTTTTCATGCACTTACTCGGTTTTCCATGTCATCAATTTTCAACCCTTTCTGACTTCATTTGGTATTTTTCATGCATTTTGAACACACAAAAATCATGGACATCAAATAAGTTCAAAAAAATGAAATCCCTTTGTAACAGATGAGTTTTCGTCCGAAAGCGTCATACTTCAAAAGAGATGTCCATTTTGCACACGAAGTGCATCCAGTTTTTGTCGTAAACCTCTCAAACTTTTATCACATGCTATGTGGTTGAATTTATGATATCATGCCAAATTTCAATCTTTTCAGAGTTCATTTGAAGTGTTATTCAATTTCAGGGTCATTTAGCTCAAAAAAATCAGTAAGTGCACGAAAAATACCAAATGAAGTCAGAAAGGGTTGAAAATCGATGATGTGGCTTTGAGTGGTGCATTTTGAACACACAAAAATTATGGTGTTCAAATAAGTTGAAAAAATGAAATCCCTTCATAACAGATGAGTTTTCGTCTGAAATCGTGATACTTCGAAAGAGATTGTCCATTTTGCACACGAAGTGCATCCATTTTTTGTCGTAACCCTATCGAATTTTTAGCACATTCTATGTGGGTGAAATGATGAAACCATGCCAACTTTCAAACCTTTGAGAGTTCATTTCAAGTGCTTTTCATTTTCAGGGTCATTTAGCTCGAAAAAATCAGTAAGTGCATGAAAAATACAAAATGAAGTCAAAAAGGGTTGAAAATTGATGATGTGGCTTTGAGTTGTGCATTTTGAAAACACAAAAAGTATGGATTTCAATTAAGTTCAAAAAAATTAAATCCGTTTGTAACAGATGAGTTTTCGTCCGAAACCGTGATACTTCAAAAGAGATTGTCCATTTTGCACACGAAGTGCATCCAGTTTTTGCCGTAACCCTATCAACTTGTTACCACATGCTATGTGGGTGAAATGATGATACCATGCACACTTTCAACCTTTTCAAAGTTCATTTGAAGTGCTTTTCAATTTCAAGGTCATTTAGCTCAAAAAAATAAGTAAGTGCATGAAAAATACCAAATGAAGTCAGAAAGGGTTGAGAATTGATGACATGGCTTTGAGTGGTGCATTTTTAACACACAAAAAGTATGGAGTTCAAATATGTTCGAAAAAATTAAATCCCTTTGTAACAGATGAGTTTTCGTCCAAAACTGTGATACTTCGAAACAGATTGTCCAATTTGCACACGAGGTGCATCCTGTTTTCGCCATAACCCTCTCAACTTTTTAGCACATGCTATTGGAGTGAAATGATGATACCATGCCAACTTTGAACCTTTTCAGGGTTCATTTGAAGTGCTTTTCAATTTCAGGGTCATTTAGCTCAAAATATCAATAAGTGCATGAAAAATACGAAATGAAGTCAGAAAGGGTTGAAAATTGATGACATGGCTTTGAGTGGTGCAGTTTGAACACACAAAAAGTATGGAGTTGAAATATGTTCAAAAAAATGAAATCCCTTTGTAATAGATGAGTTTTTGTCCGAAACTGTGTACTTCAAAAGAGATTCTCCAATTTGCACACGAAGTGCATCACGTTTTTGCCGTAACCCTCTCGACTTTTAAGCATATGCTATGTGGGTGAAATGATGATACCACGCCAACTTTCAACCTTTTCAGAGTTCATTTGAAGTGCTTTTCAATTTCAGGGTCATTTAGCTCAAAAAAATCAGTAAGTGCATGGAAAATACCAAATGAAGTCAGAAAGGGTTGAAAATTGATGATGTGGATTTCAGTGGTGACTTTTGAACACACAAAAATCATGGAGTTCAAATAAGTTCAAAAAAATGAAATCCCTTTGTAACAGATGAGTTTTCGTCCGAAAGCATGATACTTGGAAAGAGACGTCCATTTTGCACACGAACTGCATCCAGTTTTTGTCGTCACCCTCTCAAATTTTTATCACATGCTATGTGGGTGAATTTGTGATACCATGCCAAATTTCAATCTTTTCAGAGTTCATTTGAAGTGCTTTTAAATTTCAGGGTCATTTGGCTCAAAAGAATCAATAAGTGCACGAAAAATACCAAATGAAGTCAGAAAGGGTTGAAAATTGATGATGTGGCTTTGAGTGTTGCATTTTGAACACACAAAAAGTATGGGGTTCAAATATGTTCAAAAAATGAAATCCCTTTGTAACAGATGAGTTTCCGTCCGAAACCGTGATACTTCGAAAGAGATTATCCATTTTGCACATGAAGTGCATCACGTTTTTGCCGTAACCCTCTCGAATTTTAAGAACATGCTATGTGGGTGAAATGACGATACCACGCCAACTTTCAACCTTTTCAGAGTTCATTTGAAGTGCTTTTCAATTTAAAGGTCATTTAGCTCAAAAAAATCAGTAAGTGCATGAAAAATACCAAATGAAGTCAGAAAACGTTGAAAATTGATGACGTGGATTTCAGTGGTGCATTTTGAACACACAAAAAGCATGGATTAAAAATAAGTTCAAAAAAATGAAATCCCTTTGTAACACATGAGTTTTCGTCCGAAAGCGTCATACTTCGAAAGAGATGTCCATTTTGCACACGAAGTGCATCCAGTTTTTGTCATAACCGTCTCATATTTTTATCACATGTTATGTGGGTGAAATTATGCTACCATGCCAAATTTCAATCTTTTCAGAGTTCATTTGAAGTGCTTTTCAATTTCAGGGTGATTTAGCACAAAAAAATCAGTAAGTGCATGAAAAATACGAAATGAAGTCAGAGAGGAGTCAAAATTGATGACATGGCTTTGAGTCGTGCATTTTTAACACACAAAAAATATGGAGTTCAAATATGTTCAAAAAATGAAATCCCTTTGTAAAATATGAGTTTTCGTCCGAAACCGTGATACTTCGAAAGAGATTGTCCATTTTGCACACGAAGTGCATCACGTTTTTGCCGTAACCCTCTCGACTTTTTAGCACATACTATGTGGGTGAAATGATGATACCACGCCAACTTTCAACGTTTTCAGAGTTCCATTTGAAGTGCTTTTCAATTTCAGGGTCATTTAGCTCAAAAAAAATAGTAAGTGCATGAAAAATACCAAATGAAGTCAGAAAGGGTTGAAAATTGATGATGTGGATTTCAGTGGTGCATTTTGCACACAAAAATCGTGGAGATCAAATAAGTTCAAAAAATGAAATCCCTTTGTAACAGATGAGTTTTCGTCCAAAACCGTGATACTTCGAAAGAGATGTCCATTTTGCACACGAAGTGCATCCACTTTTTGTCATAACCCTCTCAATTTTTTATCAAATGATATGTGGGTGAATTTATTATACCATGCCAAATTTCAATCTTTTTAGAGTTCATTTGAACTGCTTTTCAATTTCAGGGTCATTTAGCTCAAAAAAATCAGTAAGTGCACGAAAAATACCAAATGAAGTTAGAAAGGGTTGAAAATTGATGATATGGCTTTGAGTGGTGCATTTTGAACACACACAAAGTATGGAGTTCAAATATGTTCAAAAAAATGAAATCCCTTTGTAACAGATGAGTTTTTGTCCGAAACCATGATACTTCGGAAGAGATTGTCCATTTTGCACACCAAGTGCATCACGTTTTTGCCGTAACCCTCTCGACTTTTAAGCACATGCTATGTGGGTGAAATGATGATACCACGCCAACTTTCAAACTTTTCAGAGTTCATTTGAAGTGCTTTTCAATTTCAGGGTCATTTAGCTCAAAAAAATCAGTAAGTGCATGAAAAATACCAAATGAAGTCAGAAAGGGTTGAAAATTGATGACGTGTATTTCAGTGGTGCATTTTGAACACACAAAAAGCATGGAGTTCATATAAGTTCAAAAAAATCAAATCCCTTTGTACCAGATGAGTTTTCGTCCGAATGCGTGATACTTCGAAAGAGATGTCCATTTTGCACACGAAGTGCATCCAGTTTTTGTCATAACGCTCTCAAATTTTATCAGATGCTATGTAGGTGAAATTATGATACGATGCCAAATTTCAATCTTTTCAGAGTTCATTTGAAGTGCTTTTCAATTTCAGGCTCATTTAGCTCAAAAAAATCAGTAAGTGCATGAAAAATACGAAATGAAGTCAGAGAGGGGTGAAAATTGATGACATGGCCTTGAGTCGTGCATTTTGAAGACACAAAAAGTATGGAGTTAAAATATGTTCAAAAAAATAAATCCCTTTGTAACAAATGAGTTTTCGTTCGAAACCGTGATACTTCGAAAGAGATTGTCCATTTTGCACACGAAGTGCGTCACGTTTTTGCCGTAACCGTCTCGACTTTTTAGCACATGCTATGTGGGTGAAATGATGGTACCAACTTTCAAGCTTTTCAGAGTTCATTTGAAGTGCTTTTCAATTTTAGGGTCATTTAGCTGGAAAAAATTAGTAAGTGCATGAAAAATACCAAATGAAGTCAGAAAGGGTTGAAAAATGATGACATGGATTTCAGTGGTGCATTTCGAACACACAAAAAGCATGGAGTTCAAATAATTTCAAAAAAATGAAATCCCTTTGTACCAGATGAGTTTTCGTCCGAAAGCGTGATCCTTCGAAAGAGATGTCCATTTTGCACACGAAGTGCATCTAGTTTTTGTCATAACCCTCTCAAATTTTTATCACATGCTATGTGGGTGCAATTATGATACCAACTTTCAAGCTTTACAGAGTTCATTTGAAGTGCTTTTCAATTTCAGGGTCATTTAGCTCAAAATAATTAGTAAGTGCATGAAAAATATCAAATGAAGTCAGAAAGGGTTGAAAATTGATGACGTGGATTTCAGTAGTGCATTTCGAACACACAAAAATCATGGAGATCAAATAAGTTCAAAAAAATTAAATCCCTTTGTAACAGATGAGTTTTCGTCCGAAAGTGTGATACTTTGAAAGGGATGTTCATTTTGCACACGAAGTGCATCCACTTGTTGTCGTAACCCTCTCAAATTTTTATCACATGCTATGTGGGTGAATTTATGATACCATGCCAAATTTCAATCTTTTCAGAGTTAATTTGAAGTGCTTTTCAATTTCAGGGTCATTTAGCTCAAAAAAATCAGTAAGTGCACGAAAAATACCAAATGAAGTCAAAAAGGGTTGAAAATTGATGATGTGGCTTTGAGTGCTGCATTTTGAACACACAAAAAGTATGGAGTTCAAGTATGTTCAGAAAAATGAAATCCCTTTGTTACAGATGAGTTTTCGTCCAAAACCGTGATACTTCGAAAGAGATTGTCCATTTTGCACACGAAGTGCATCACGTTTTTGCCGTAACCCTCTCGACTTTTAAGCAGATGCTATGTGGGTGAAATGATGATACCACACCAACTTTCAACCTTTTCAGAGTTCATTTGAAGTGCTTTTCAATTTCAGGGTCATTTAGCTCAAAAAACCCAGTAAGTGCATGAAAAATACCAAATGAAGTCAGAACGGGTTGAAAATTGATGACGTGGATTTCAGTGGTGCATTTTCAACACACAAAAAGCATGGAGTTCATATAAGTTCAAAAAAATGAAATCCCTTTGTACCAGATGAGTTTTCGTCCGAAAGCATGATACTTCGAAAGAGATGTCCATTTTGCACACGAAGTGCATCCAGTTTTTGTCATAACCCTCTCAATTTTTTCTCACATGCTATGTGGGTCAAATTATGACACCATGCCAAATTTAAATGTTTTCAAAGTTCAGTTGAAGTGCTTTTCAATTTCAGGGTCATTTAGCTCAAAAAAATCAGTAAGTGCATAAAAAATACAAAATGAAGTCAGAGAGGGGTGAAAATTGATGACATGGATTTCAGTGGTGCATTTTGAACACACAAATCATGGAGATCAAATAAGTTCAAAAATATTAAATCCCTTTGTAACAGATGAGTTTTCGTTCGAAAGCGTGATACTTCGAAAAAGATGTCCATTTTGCACACGGAGTGCATCCACTTTTTGTCGTAACCCTCTCAAATTTTTATCACATGCTATGTGGGTGAATTTATGATACCATGCCAAATTTCAATCTTTTCATAGTTCATTTGAAGTGCTTTTCAATTTCAGGGTCATTTAGCTTAAAAAAATCAGTAAGTGCACGAAAAATACCAAATTAAGTCAGAAAGGGTTGAAAATTGATGATGTGGCTTTGAGTGGTGCATTTTGAACAAACAAAAAGTATGGAGTTCAAATTTGTTCAAAAAATGAAGTCCCTTTGTAACAGATGAGTTTTCGTTCGAAACCGTGATACTTCGAAAGAGATTGTCCATTTTGCACACGAAGTGCATCACGTTTTTGCCATAACCCTCTCGACTTTTTAGCACATGTTGTGTGGGTGAAATGATGATACCACCTTTCAACCTTTTCAGAGTTCATTTGAAGTGCTTTCAATTTCATGGTCATTTAGCTCAAAAAAATCAGTAAGTGCATGAAAAATACAAAATGAAGTCAGAAAGGGTTGAAAATTGATGACGTGGATTTCAGTGGTGCATTTTGAACACACAAAAATCATGGAGATCAAATAAGTTCAAGAAAATGAAATCTCTTTGTAACAGATGAGTTTTCGTCCGAAAGCGTGATACTTCGAAAGAGATGTCAATTTTGCACACGAAGTGCATCCACTTTTTCTCGTAACCCTCTCAAATTTTTATCACATGCTATGTGGGTGAATTTATGATACCATGCCAAATTTCAATCTTTTTAGAGTTCATTTGAAGTGCTTTTCAATTTCAGGGTCATTTAGCTCAAAAAAATCAGTAAGTGCACGAAAAATACCAAATGAAGTCAGAAAGGGTTGAAAATTGATGATGTGGCTTTGAGTTGTGCATTTTGAACACACAAAAAGTATGGAGTTCAAATATGTTCAAAAAAATGAAATCCCTTTGTAAAAGATGAGTTTTCGTCCGAAAGCGTGATACTTCGAAAGAGATGTCCATTTTGCACACGAAGTGCATCCACTTTTTGTCGTAACCCACTCAAATTTTTATCACATGCTATGTGGGTGAATTTATGATACCATGCCAAATTTGAATCTTTTGATAGTTCATTTGAAGTGCTTTTCAATTTCAGGGTCATTTAGCTCAAAAAAATCAGTAAGTGCACGAAAAATACCAAATGATGTCAGAAAGCGTTGAAGATTGATGATGTGGCTTTGATTGCTGCATTTTGAACACACAAAAAGTATGGAGGTCAAATATGTTCAAAAAAATGAAATCCCTTTGTAACAGATGAGTTTTCGTCCGAAACCGTGATACTTCGAAAGAGATTGTCCAATCTACACACGAAGTGCATCCACTTTTTGCCGTAACCCTCTCAAATTTTTATCACATGCTCTGTGGGTGAAATGATGATACGACGCCAACTTTCAACCTTTTGAGAGTTCATTTGCAGTGCTTTTCAATTTCAGGGTCATTTAGCTCAAAAAAATCAGTAAGTGCATGAAAAATACCAAATGAAGTCAGAAAGGGTTGAAAATTGATGACGTGCATTTGTGTGGTGCATTTTGAACACACAAAAATCATGGAGTTCGAATAAGTTCAAAAAAATTAAATCCCTTTGTAAAAGATGAGTTTTTGTCCGAAAGCGTGATACTTCGGAAGAGATTTCCATTGTGCACACGAAGTGTATCTAGTTTTTGTCATAACCCTCTCAAATTTTTATCACATGCTATGTGGGTGAAATTATGATACCATGCCAAATTTCAATCTTTTCAGAGTTCATTTGAAGTGCTTTTCAATTTCAGGGTCATTTAGCTCAAAAAAATCAGTAAGTGCATGAAAAATACGAAATGAAGTCAGAGAGGGGTGAAAATTGATGACATGGCTTTGAGTCGTGCATTTTGAACACACAAAAAGTATGGAGTTCAAATATGTTCAAAAAATGAAATCCCTTTGTAACAGATGAGTTTTCGTCCGAAAGCGTGATACTTCGAAAGAGATGTCCATTTTGCACACGAAGTGCATCCAATTTTTGTCATAACCCTCTCAAATTTTTATCACATGCTATGTGGGTGAAATTATGATACCATGCCAAATTTCAATCTTTTCAGAGTTCATTTGAAGTCCCTTTCAATTTCAGGGTCATTTAGCTCAAAAAAAACAGTAAGTGCATGAAAAATACCAAATGAAGTCAGAGAGGGGTGAAAATTGATGACATGGCTTTGAGTCGTGCATTTTGAACACACAAAAATTATGGAGTTCAAATATGTTCAAAAAAATGAAATTCCTTTGTAACAGATGAGTTTTCGTTCGAAACCGTGATACTTCGAAAGAGATTGTCCATTTTGCGCACGAAGTGCATCACGTTTTTGTCGTAACCCTCTAACCTTTTTAGCACATGCTATGTGGGTGAAATGATGATACCACGCCAACTTTCAACCTTTTCAGAGTTCCATTTGAAGTGATTTTAAATTTCAGGGTCATTTAGCTCAAAAAAATCAGTTAGTGCATGAAAAATACCAAATGAAGTCAGAAAGGGTTGAAAATTCATGACGTGGCTTTGAGTGGTGCATTTTGAACACACAAAAATCATGGAGATCAAATAAGTTCAAAATTTGAAATCCCTTTGTAACAGATGAGTTTTCGTCCAAAACCGTGATACTTCGAAAGAGATGTCCATTTTGCACACAAAGTGCATCCACTTTTTGTCGTAACCCTCTCAATTTGTTATCACATGCTATGTGGGTGAATTTATGATACAATGCCAAATTTCAATCTTTTCAGAGTTCATTTGAAGTGCTTTTCAATTTCAGGGTCATTTAGCTCAAAAAAATCAATAAGTGCACGAAAAATACCAAATGAAGTCAGAAAGGGTTGAAAATTGATGATGTGGCTTTGAGTGGTGCATTTTGAACGCACAAAAAGTATGGAGTTCTAATATGTTCAAAAAAATGAAATCCCTTTGTAACAGATGAGTTTTCGTCCGAAACCGTGATACTTCGAAAGAGATTGTCCATTCTGCACACAAAGTGCATCACGTTTTTTCCGTAACCCTCTCGACTTTTAAGCACGTGCTATGTGGGTGAAAAGATGATACCACGCCAACTTTCAACCTTTTCAGAGTTCATTTGAAGTGCTTTTCAATTTCAGGGTCATTTAGCTCAAAAAAACAGTAAGTGCATGAAAAATACCAAATGAAGTCAGAAAGGGTTGAAAATTGATGACGTGGATTTCAGTGGTGCATATTGAACACACAAAAACCATGGAGTTCATATAAGTTCAAAAAAATGAAATCCCTTTGTACCAGATGAGTTTTCGTCCGAAAGCGTGATACTTCGAAAGAGATGTCCATTTTGCACACGAAGAGCATCCAGTTTTTGTCATAACCCTCTCAAATTTTTATCACATGCTATGTGGGTGAAATTATGATACCGTGCCAAATTTCCATCTTTTCAGAGTTCATTGGAAGTGCATTTCAATTTCAGGGTCATTTAGCTCAAGAAAATCAGTAACTGCATGAAAAATACGAAATGAAGTCAGAGAGGGGTGAAAATTGATGACATGGCTTTGAGTCGTGCATTTTGAACACACAAAAAGTATGGAGTTCAAATATGTTCCAAAAATGAAATCCCTTTGTAACAGATGAGTTTTCGTTCGAAACCGTGATACTTCCAAAGAGATTGTCCATTTTGCACACGAAGTGCATCACGGTTTTGCCGTAACCCTCTTGACTTTTTAGCACATGCTATGTGGGTGAAATGATGATACCAACTTTAAACATTTTCAGAGTTCATTTGAAGTGCTTTTCAATTTCAGGGTCATTTAGCTCAAAAAAATCAGTAAGTGCATGAAAAATACCAAATGAAGTCAGAAAGGGTTGAAAATTGATGACGTGGATTTCAGAGGTGCATTTTGAACACACAAAAATCCTGGAAATCAAATAAGTTCAAAAAAATGAAATCCCTTTGTAACAGATGAGTTTTCGTCCGAAAGCGTGATACTTCGAAAGAGATGTCCATTTTGCACACGAAGTGCATCCACTTTTTGTCGTAACCCTCTCAAATTTTTATCACATGCTATGTGGGTGAATTTATGATACCATGCCAAATTTCAATCTTTTCAGAGTTCGTTTGAAGAGCTTTTCAATTTCAGGGTCATTTAGCTCAAAGAAATCAGTAAGTGCACGAAAAATACCAAATGAAGTCAGAAAGGGTTGAAAATTGATGATGTGGCTTTGAGTGGTGCATTTTGAACACACAAAAAGTATGGAGTTCAAATATGTTCAAAATAATGAAATCCCTTTGTAACAGATGAGTTTTCGTCCGAAACCGTGATACTTCGAAAGAGATTGTCCATTTTGCACACGAAGTGCATCACGTTTTTGCCGTAACCCTCTCGACTTTTAAGCACATGCTATGTGGGTGAAATGATGATCCCAACTTTAAACCTTTTCAGAGTTGATTTGAAGTGCTTTTCAATTTCAGGGTCATTTAGCTCAAAAAAATCAGTAAGTGCATGAAAAATACCAAATGAAGTCAGAAAGGGTGGAAAATTGATGACGTGGATTTCAGTGGTGCATTTTGAACACACAAAAATCATGGAAATCAAATAAGTTGAAAAAAATGAAATCCCTTTGTAACAGATGAGTTTTCGTCCCAAAGCGTGATACTTCGAAAGAGATGTCCATTTTGCACACGAAGTGCATCCACTTTTTCTCATAACCCTCTCAAATTTCTATCACATGCTATGTGGGTGAATTTATGATACCATGCCAAATTTCAATCTTTTCAGAGTTCATTTGAAGTGCTTTTCAATTTCAGGGACATTTAGCTCAAAAAAATCAGTAAGTGCACGAAAAATACCAAATGAAGTCAGAAAGGGTTGAAAATTGATGATGTGGCTTTGAGTAGTGCATTTTGAACACACAAAAAGTATGGAGTTCAAATATGTTCAAGAAATGAAATCCCTTTGTAACAGATGAGTTTTCGTGCGAAACCATGATACTTCAAAAGAGATTGTCCATTTTGCACACGAAGTGCATCACCTTTTTGCCGTAACCCTCTCCACTTTTAAGCACATGCTATGTGGGTGCAATTATGATACCACGCCAACTTTGAACCTTTTCAGAGTTCATTTGAAGTGCTTTTCAATTTCAGGGTCATTTAGCACAAAAAAACCAGTAAGTGCATGGAAAATACAAAATGAAGTCGGAAAGGGTTGGAAATTGATGACATGGATTTCAGTGGTGCATTTTGAACACACAAAAAGCATGGAGTTCATATAAGTTCAAAAAAATGAAATCCCTTTGTAACAGATGAGTTTTCGTTCGAAACCGTGATACTTCGAAAGAGATTGTCCATTTTGCACACGAAGTGCATCACGTTTTTGCCGTAACCCTCTCATATTTTTAGCACATGCTATGTGGGTGAAATGATGATACCAACTTTCAACCTTTTCAGAGTTCATTTGAAGTGCTTTTCAATTTCAGGGTCATTTAGCTCAAAAAAATCAGTAAGTGCATGAAAAATACCAAATGAAGTCAGAAAGGGTTGAAAATTGATGACGTGGATTTCAGTGGTGCATTTTGAACACTCAAAAATCATGGAAATCAAATAAGTTCAAAAAAATGAAATCCCTTTGTAACAGATGAGTTTTCGTCCCAAAGCGTGATAGTTCGAAAGAGATGTCCATTTTGCACACGAAGTGCACCTACTTTTTCTCGTAACCCTTTCAAATTTCTATCATATGCTATGTGGGTGAATTTATGATACCATGCCAAACTTCAATCTTTTCATAGTTCATTTGAAGTGCTTTCCAATTTTAGGGTCATTTAGCTCAAAAAAATCAGTAAGTGCACGAAAAATACCAAATGAAGTCAGAAAGGGTTGAAAATTGATGATGTGGCTTTCAGTGGTGCATTTTGAACACACAAAAATCATGGAGATCAAATATGTTCAAAAAAATGAAATCCCTTTGTAACAGATGAGTTTTCGTCCGAAACCGTGATACCTCGAAAGAGATTGTCCAATTTGCACACGAAGTGCATCACGTTTTTGCCGTAACCCTCTCGACTTTTAAGCACATGCTATGTGGGTGAAATGATGATACCACGCCAGCTTTCAACCTTTTCAGAGTTCATTTGAAGTGCTTTTCAATTTCAGGGTCATTTAGCTCAAAAAAACCAGTAAGTGCATGAAAAATACCAAATGAAGTCAGAAAGGGTTGAAAATTGATGACGTGGATTTCAGTGGTGCATTTTGAACACACAAAAAGCATGGAGTTAATATAAGTTCAAAAAAATGAAATCCCTTTGTACCAGATAATTTTTCGTCTGAAAGCATGATACTTCGAAAGAGATATCCATTTTGCACACGAAGTGCATCCAGTTTTTGTCATAACCCTCTCAAATTTTTATCACATGCTATGTGGGTGAAATTATGATAACACGCCAAATTTCTATCTTTTTCAGAGTTCATTTGAAGTGCTTTTCAATTTCTGGGTCATTTAGCTCAAAAAAATCAGTAAGTGCATGAAAAATACGAAATGAAGTCAGAGAGGGGTGAAAATTGATGACGTGGATTTCAGTGGTGCATTTTGAACACACAAAAACCATGGAGTTCATATAAGTTCAAAAAAATGAAATCCCTTTGTACCAGATGAGTTTTCGTCCGAAAGCGTGATACTTCGAAAGAGATGTCCATTTTGCACACGAAGAGCATCCAGTTTTTGTCATAACCCTCTCAAATTTTTATCACATGCTATGTGGGTGAAATTATGATACCGTGCCAAATTTCAATCTTTTCAGAGTTCATTGGAAGTGCATTTCAATTTCAGGGTCATTTAGCTCAAAAAAATCAGTAACTGCATGAAAAATACGAAATGAAGTCAGAGAGGGGTGAAAATTGATGACATGGCTTTGAGTCGTGCATTTTGAACACACAAAAAGTATGGCGTTCAAAAATGTTCCAAAAATGAAATCCCTTTGTAACAGATGAGTTTTCGTTCGAAACCGTGATACTTCCAAAGAGATTGTCCATTTTGCACACGAAGTGCATCACGTTTTTGCCGTAACCCTCTTGACTTTTTAGCACATGCTATGTGGGTGCAATTATGATACCACGCCAACTTTGAACCTTTTCAGAGTTCATTTGAAGTGCTTTTCAATTTCAGGGTCATTTAGCACAAAAAAACCAGTAAGTGCATGGAAAATACCAAATGAAGTCGGAAAGGGTTGGAAATTGATGACATGGATTTCAGTGGTGCATTTTGAACACACAAAAAGCATGGAGTTCATATAAGTTCAAAAAAATGAAATCCCTTTGTAACAGATGAGTTTTCGTTCGAAACCGTGATACTTCGAAAGAGATTGTCCATTTTGCACACGAAGTGCATCACGTTTTTGCCGTAACCCTCTCATATTTTTAGCACATGCTATGTGGGTGAAATGATGATACCAACTTTCAACCTTTTCAGAGTTCATTTGAAGTGCTTTTCAATTTCAGGGTCATTTAGCTCAAAAAAATCAGTAATTGCATGAAAAATACCAAATGAAGTCAGAAAGGGTTGAAAATTGATGACGTGGATTTCAGTGGTGCATTTTGAACACTCAAAAATCATGGAAATCAAATAAGTTCAAAAAAATGAAATCCCTTTGTAACAGATGAGTTTTCGTCCCAAAGCGTGATACTTCGAAAGAGATGTCCATTTTGCACACGAAGTGCACCTACTTTTTCTCGTAACCCTTTCAAATTTCTATCATATGCTATGTGGGTGAATTTATGATACCATGCCAAACTTCAATCTTTTCATAGTTCATTTGAAGTGCTTTCCAATTTTAGGGTCATTTAGCTCAAAAAAATCAGTAAGTGCACGAAAAATACCAAATGAAGTCAGAAAGGGTTGAAAATTGATGATGTGGCTTTCAGTGGTGCATTTTGAACACACAAAAATCATGGAGATCAAATATGTTCAAAAAAATGAAATCCCTTTGTAACAGATGAGTTTTCGTCCGAAACCGTGATACCTCGAAAGAGATTGTCCAATTTGCACACGAAGTGCATCACGTTTTTGCCGTAACCCTCTCGACTTTTAAGCACATGCTATGTGGGTGAAATGATGATACCACGCCAGCTTTCAACCTTTTCAGAGTTCATTTGAAGTGCTTTTCAATTTCAGGGTCATTTAGCTCAAAAAAACCAGTAAGTGCATGAAAAATACCAAATGAAGTCAGAAAGGGTTGAAAATTGATGACGTGGATTTCAGTGGTGCATTTTGAACACACAAAAAGCATGGAGTTAATATAAGTTCAAAAAAATGAAATCCCTTTGTACCAGATAAGTTTTCGTCTGAAAGCATGATACTTCGAAAGAGATATCCATTTTGCACACGAAGTGCATCCAGTTTTTGTCATAACCCTCTCAAATTTTTATCACATGCTATGTGGGTGAAATTATGATAACACGCCAAATTTCTATCTTTTTCAGAGTTCATTTGAAGTGCTTTTCAATTTCTGGGTCATTTAGCTCAAAAAAATCAGTAAGTGCATGAAAAATACGAAATGAAGTCAGAGAGGGGTGAAAATTGATGACGTGGATTTCAGTGGTGCATTTTGAACACACAAAAACCATGGAGTTCATATAAGTTCAAAAAAATGAAATCCCTTTGTACCAGATGAGTTTTCGTCCGAAAGCGTGATACTTCGAAAGAGATGTCCATTTTGCACACGAAGAGCATCCAGTTTTTGTCATAACCCTCTCAAATTTTTATCACATGCTATGTGGGTGAAATTATGATACCGTGCCAAATTTCAATTTTTTCAGAGTTCATTGGAAGTGCATTTCAATTTCAGGGTCATTTAGCTCAAAAAAATCAGTAACTGCATGAAAAATACGAAATGAAGTCAGAGAGGGGTGAAAATTGATGACATGGCTTTGAGTCGTGCATTTTGAACACACAAAAAGTATGGCGTTCAAAAATGTTCCAAAAATGAAATCCCTTTGTAACAGATGAGTTTTCGTTCGAAACCGTGATACTTCCAAAGAGATTGTCCATTTTGCACACGAAGTGCATCACGTTTTTGCCGTAACCCTCTTGACTTTTTAGCACATGCTATGTGGGTGAAATGATGATACCAACTTTAAACCTTTTCAGAGTTCATTTGAAGTGCTTTTCAATTTCAGGGTCATTTAGCTCAAAAAAATCAGTAAGTGCATGAAAAATACCAAATGAAGTCAGAAAGGGTTGAAAATTGATGACGTGGATTTCAGTGGTGCATCTTGGACACACAAAAATCCTGGAAATCAAATAAGTTCAAAAAAATGAAATCCCTTTGTAACAGATGAGTTTTCGTCCCAAAGCGTGATACTTCGAAAGAGATGTCTATTTTGCACACGAAGTGCATCCACTTTTTCTCGTAACCCTCTCAAATTTCTATCACATGCTATGTGGGTGAATTTATGATACCATGCCAAATTTCAATCTTTTCAGAGTTCATTTGAAGTGCTTTTCAATTTCAGGGACATTTAGCTCAAAAAAATCAGTAAGTGCACGAAAAATACCAAATGAAGTCAGAAAGGGTTGAAAATTGATGATGTGGCTTTGAGTAGTGCATTTTGAACACACAAAAAGTATGGAGTTCAAATATGTTCAAGAAATGAAATCCCTTTGTAAGAGATGAGTTTTCGTGTGAAACCGTGATACTTCAAAAGAGATTGTCCATTTTGCACACGAAGTGCATCACGTTTTTGCCGTAAGCCTCTCGACTTTTAAGCACATGCTATGTGGGTGAAATGATGATACCACGCCAAATCTCAACCTTTTCAGAGTTCATTTGAAGTGCTTTTCAATTTCAGGGTCATTTAGCACAAAAAAACCAGTAAGTGCATGGAAAATACCAAATGAAGTCGGAAAGGGTTGGAAATTGATGACATGGATTTCAGTGGTGCATTTTGAACACACAAAAATCATGGAGGTCAAATATGTTCAAAAAAATGAAATCCCTTTGTAACAGATGAGTTTTCGTCCGAAACCGTGATACTTCGAAAGAGATTGTCCATTTTGCACACGAAGTGCATCATGTTTTTGCCGTAACCCTCTCGACTTTTAAGCACATGCTATGTGGGTGAAATGATGATACCACGCCAGCTTTCAACCTTTTCAGAGTTCATTTGAAGTGCTTTTCAATTTCAGGGTCATTTAGCTCAAAAAAACCAGTAAGTGCATGAAAAATACCAAATGAAGTCAGAAACGGTTGAAAATTGATGACGTGGATTTTAGTGGTGCATTTTGAACACACAAAAAGCATGGGGTTCATATAAGTTCAAAAAAATGAAATGCCTTTGTACCAGATGAGTTTTCATCCGAAAGCGTGATACTTTGAAAGAGATGTCCATTTTGCACACGAAGTGCATCCAGTTTTTGTCATAACCCTCTAAAATTTTTATCACATGCTATGTGGGTGAAATTATGATACCATGCCAAATTTCTATCTTTTTAAGAGTTCATTTGAAGTGCTTTTCAATTTCTGGGTCATTTAGCTCAAAAAAATCAGTAAGTGCATGAAAAATACGAAATGAAGTAAGAGAGGGGTGAAAATTGATGACATGGCTTTGAGTCATGAATTTTGAACACACAAAAAGTATGGAGTTCAAATATGTTCAAAAAATGAAATCCCTTTGTAACAGATGAGTTTTCGTCCGAAAGCGTGATACTTCGAAAGAGATGTCCATTTTGCACACGAAGTGCATCCAGTTTTTGCCATAACCCTCTCAAATTGTTATCACATGCTATGTGGGTGAAATTATGATACCATGCCAAATTTCAATCTTTTCAGAGTTCATTTGAAGTTCTTTTCAATTTCAGGGTCATTTAGCTCAAAAAAAACAGTAAGTGCATGAAAAATACCAAATGAAGTTAGAGAGGGGTGAAAATTGATGACATGGCTTTGAGTCGTGCATTTTGAACACACAAAAATTATGGAGTTCAAATATGTTCAAAAAAATGAAATCCCTTTGTAACAGATGAGTTTTCGTTCGAAACCGTGATACTTCGAAAGAGATTGTCCATTTTGCACACGAAATGCATCACGTTTTTCTCGTAACCCTCTAACCTTTTTAGCACATGCTATGTGGGTGAAATGATGATACCACGCCAACTTTCAACCTTTTCAGAGTTCCATTTGAAGTGATTTTCAATTTCAGAGTCATTTAGCTCACAAAAATTCAGTAAGTGCATGAAAAATACCAAATGAAGTCAGAAAGGGTTGAAAATTCATGACGTGGCTTTGAGTGGTGCATTTTGAACACACAAAAATCATGGAGATCAAATAAGTTCAAAATTTGAAATCCCTTTGTAACAGATGAGTTTTCGTCCAAAACCGTGATACTTCGAAAGAGATGTCCATTTTGCACATGAAGTGCATCCACTTTTTGTCGTAACCCTCTCAATTTTTTATCACATGCTATGTGGGTGAATTTATGATACAATGCCAAATTTCAATCTTTTCAGAGTTCATTTGAAGTGCTTTTCAATTTCAGGGTCATTTAGCTCAAAAAAATCAATAAGTGCACGAAAAATACCAAATGAAGTCAGAAAGGGTTGAAAATTGATGATGTGGCTTTGAGTGGTGCATTTTGAACGCACAAAAAGGATGGAGTTCTAATATGTTCAAAAAAATAAAATCCCTTTGTAACAGATGAGTTTTCGTCCGAAACCGTGATACTTCGAAAGAGATTGTCCATTCTGCACACAAAGTGCATCACATTTTTTCCGTAACCCTCTCGACTTTTAAGCACATGCTATGTGGGTGAAATGATGATACCACGCCAACTTTCAACCTTTTCAGAGTTCATTTGAAGTGCTTTTCAATTTCAGGGTCATTTAGCTCAAAAAAAACAGTAAGTGGATGGAAAATACCAAATGAACTCAGAAAGGGTTGAAAATTGATGACGTGGATTTCAGTGGTGCATTTTGAACACACAAAAACCATGGAGTTCATATAGGTTCAACAAAATGAAATCCCTTTGTACCAGATGAGTTTTCATCCGAAAGCGTGATACTTCGAAAGAGATGTCCATTTTGCACACGAAGAGCATCCAGTTTTTGTCATAACCCTCTCAAATTTTTATCACATGCTATGTGGGTGAAATTATGATACCGTGCCAAATTTTAATCTATTCAGAGTTCATTGGAAGTGCATTTCAATTTCAGGGTCATTTAGCTCAAAAAAATCAGTAACTGCATGAAAAATAAGAAATGAAGTCAGAGAGGGGTGAAAATTGATGACATGGCTTTGAGTCGTGCATTTTCAACACACAAAAAGTATGGAGTTCAAATATGTTCCAAAAATGAAATCCCTTTGTAACAGATGAGTTTTTGTTTGAAACCGTGATACTTCCAAAGAGATTGTCCATTTTGCACACGAAGTGCATCACATTTTTGCCGTAACCCTCTTGACTTTTTAGCACATGCTATGTGGGTGAAATGATGATACCATCTTTAAACCTTTTCAGAGTTCATTTGAAGTGCTTTTCAATTTCAGGGTCATTTAGCTCAAAAAAATCAGTAAGTGCATGAAAAATACGAAATGAGGTAAGAAAGGGTTGAAAATTGATGACGTGGATTTCAGTGGTGCATTTTGAACACACAAAAATCCTGGAAATCAAATAAGTTCAAAAAAATGAAATCCCTTTGTAACAGATGAGTTTTCGTCTGAAAGCGTGATACTTCGAAAGAGATGTCCATTTTGCACACGAAGTGCATCCCCTTTTTGTCGTAACCCTCTCAAATTTTTATCACATGCTATGTGGGTGAATTTATGATACCATGCCAAATTTCAATCTTTTCAGAGTTCATTTGAAGTGCTTTTCAATTTCAGGGTCATTTAGCTCAGAAAAATTAGTAAGTGCATGAAAAATACCAAATGAAGTCAGAAAGGGTTGAAAATTGATGACGTGGATTTTAGTGGTGCATTTTGAACACACAAAAATCATGGAAATCAAATAAGTTCAAAAAAAAGAAATCCCTTTGTAACAGATGAGTTTTCGTCCCAAAGCGTGATACTTCGAAAGAGATGTCCATTTTGCACACGAAGTGCATCCACTTTTTCTCGTAACCCTCTCAAATTTCTATCACATGCTATGTGGGTGAATTTATGATACCATGCCAAATTTCAATCTTTGCAGAGTTCATTTGCAGTGCTTTTCAATTTCAGGGACATTTAGCTCAAAAAAATCAGTAAGTGCACGAAAAATACCAAATGAAGTCAGAAAGGGTTGAAAATTGATGATGTGGCTTTGAGTAGTGCATTTTGAACACACAAAAAGTATGGAGTTCAAATATGTTCAAGAAATGAAATCCCTTTGTAACAGATGAGTTTTCGTGCGAAACCGTGATAATTCAAAAGAGATTGTCCATTTTGCACACGAAGTGCATCACGTTTTTGCCGTAACCCTCTCAACTTTTAAGCACATGCTATGTGGGTGAAATGATGATACCATGCCAACTTTCAACCTTTTAAGAGTTCATTTGAAGTGCTTTTCAATTTTAGGGTCATTTAGCACAAAAAAACCAGTAAGTGCATGGAAAATACCAAATGAAGTCGGAAAGGGTTGGAAATTGATGACATGGATTTCAGTGGTGCATTTTGAACACACAAAAAGCATGGAGTTCATATAAGTTCAAAAAATGAAATCCCTTTGTAACAGATGAGTTTTCGTTCGAAACCGTGATACTTCGAAAGAGATTGTCCATTTTGCACACGAAGTGCATCACGTTTTTGCCATAACCCTCTCATCTTTTTAGAACATGCTATGTGGGTGAAATGATGATACCAACTTTCAACCTTTTCAGAGTTCATTTGAAGTGCTTTTCAATTTCAGGGTCATTTAGCTCAAAAAAATCAGTAAGTGCATGAAAAATACCAAATGAAGTCAGAAAGGGTTGAAAATTGATGACGTGGATTTCAGTGGTGCATTTTGAACACACAAAATCATGGAAATCAAATAAGTTCAAAAAAATGAAATCCCTTTGTAACAGATGAGTTTTCGTCCCAAAGCGTGATACTTCGAAAGAGATGTCCATTTTGCACACGAAGTGCATCCAGTTTTTGTCATAACCCTCTCAAATTTTTATCACATGCTCTGTGGGTGAAATTATGATACCATGCCAAATTTCAATCTTTTCAGAGTTCATTTGAAGTGCTTTTCAATTTCAGGGTCATTTAGCTCTAAAAAAAACAGTAAGTGCATGAAAAATACCAAATGAAGTCAGAGAGGGGTGAAAATTGATGACATGGCTTTGAGTCGTGCATTTTGAACACACAAAAATTATGGAGTTCAAATATGTTCAAAAAAATGAAATCCCTTTGTAACAGATGAGTTTTCGTTCGAAACCGTGATACTTCGAAAGAGATTGTCCATTTTGCACACGAAGTGCGTCACGTTTTTGTCGTAACCCTCTAACCTTTTTAGCACATGCTATGTGGGTGAAATGATGATACCACGCCAACTTTCAACCTTTTCAGAGTTCCATTTGAAGTGATTTTCAATTTCAGGTTCATTTAGCTCAAAAAAATCAGTAAGTGCATGAAAAATACCAAATGAAGTTAGAAAGGGTTGAAAATTCATGACGTGGCTTTGAGTGGTGCATTTTGAACACACAAAAATCATGGAGATCAAATAAGTTCAAAATTTGAAATCCCTTTGTAACAGATGAGTTTTCGTCCAAAACCGTGATACTTCGAAAGAGATGTCCATTTTGCACATGAAGTGCATCCACTTTTTGTCGTAACCCTCTCAATTTTTTATCACATGTTATGTGGGTGAATTTATGATACAATGCCAAATTTCAATCTTTTCAGAGTTCATTTGAAGTGCTTTTCAATTTCAGGGTCATTTAGCTCAAAAAAATCAATAAGTGCACGAAAAATACCAAATGAAGTCAGAAAGGGTTGAAAATTGATGATGTGGCTTTGAGTGGTGCATTTTGAACGCACAAGAAGTATGGAGTTCTAATATGTTCAAAAAAATGAAATCCCTTTGTAACAGATGAGTTTTCGTCCGAAACCGTGATACTTCGAAAGAGATTGTCCATTCTGCACACAAAGTGCATCACGTTTTTTCCGTAACCCTCTCGACTTTTAAGCACATGCTATGTGGGTGAAATGATGATACCACGCGAACTTTCAACCTTTTCAGAGTTCATTTGAAGTGCTTTTCAATTTTAGGGTCATTTAGCTCAAAAAACACAGTAAGTGGATGAAAAATACGAAATGACATCAGAAAGGGTTGAAAATTGATGACGTGGATTTCAGTGGTGTATTTTGAACACACAAAAACCATGGAGTTCATATAAGTTCAAAAAAATGAAATCCCTTTGTACCAGATGAGTTTTCATCCGAAAGCGTGATACTTTGAAAGAGATGTCCATTTTGCATACGAAGAGCATCCAGTTTTTGTCATAACCCTCTCAAATTTTTATCACATGCTATGTGGGTGAAATTATGATACCGTGCCAAATTTTAATCTTTTCAGAGTTCATTGGAAGTGCATTTCAATTTCAGGGTCATTTAGCTCAAAAAAATCAGTAACTGCATGAAAAATACGAAATGAAGTCAGAGAGGGGTGAAAATTGATGACATGGCTTTGAGTCGTGCATTTTGAACACACAAAAAGTATGGAGTTCAAATATGTTCCAAAAACGAAATCCCTTTGTAACAGATGAGTTTTCGTTCGAAACCGTGATACTTCCAAAGAGATTGTCCATTTTGCACACGAAGTGCATCACATTTTTGTCGTAACCCTCTTGACTTTTTAGCACATGCTATGTGGGTGAAATGATGATACCAACTTTAAACCTTTTCAGAGTTCATTTGAAGTGCTTTTCAATTTCAGGGTGATTTAGCTCAAAAAAATCAGTAAGTGCATGAAAAATACCAAATGAAGTCAGAAAGGGTTGAAAATTGATGACGTGGATTTCAGTGGTGCATTTTGATCACACAAAAATCCTGGAAATCAAATAAGTTCAAAAAAATGAAATCCCTTTGTAACAGATGAGTTTTCGTCCGAAAGCGTGATACTTCGAAAGAGATGTCCATTTTGCACACGAAGTGCATCCCCTTTTTGTCGTAACCCTCTCAAATTTTTATCACATGCTATGTGGGTGAATTTATGATACCATGCCAAATTTCAATCTTTTCAGAGTTTATTTGAAGTGCTTTTCAATTTCAGGGTCATTTAGCTCAAAAAAATCAGTAAGTGCACGAAAAATACCAAATGAAGTTAGAAAGGGTTGAAAATTGATGATCTGGCTTTGAATGGTGCATTTTGAACTCACAAAAAGTATGGAGTTCAAATATGTTCAAAAAAATGAAATCCCTTTGTAACAGATGAGTTTTCGTCCGAAACCGTGATACTTCGAAAGAGATTGTCCATTTTGCACACGAAGTGCACCACGTTTTTGCCGTAACCCTCTCGACTTTTAAGCACATGCTATGTCGGTGAAATGATGATACCAACTTTAAACCTTTTCAGAGTTCATTTGAAGTGCTTTTCAATTTCAGGGTCATTTAGCTCAAAAAAATCAGTAAGTGCATGAAAAATACCAAATGAAGTCAGAAAGGGTTGAAAATTGATGACGTGGATTTCAGTGGTGCATTTTGAACACACAAAAATCATGGAAATCAAATAAGTTCAAAAAAATGAAATCCCTTTATAACAGATGAGTTTTCGTCCCAAAGGGTGATACTTCGAAAGAGATGTCCATTTTGCACACGAAGTGCATCCACTTTTTCTCGTAACCCTCTCAAATTTCTATCACATGCTATGTGGGTGAATTTATGATACCATGCCAAATTTCAATCCTTTCAGAGTTCATTTGAAGTGCTTTTCAATTTCAGGGACATTTAGCTCAAAAAAATCAGTAAGTGCACGAAAAATACCAAATGAAGTCAGAAAGGGTTGAAAATTGATGATGTGGCTTTGAGTAGTGCATTTTGAACACACAAAAAGTATGGAGTTCAAATATGTTCAAGAAATGAAATCCCTTTGTAACAGATGAGTTTTCGTGCGAAACCGTGATACTTCAAAAGAGATTGTCCATTTTGCACACGAAGTGCATCACGTTTTTGCCGTAACCCTCTCGACTTTTAAGCACATGCTATGTGGGTGAAATGATGATACCCCGCAAACTTTCAACCTTTTCAGAGTTCATTTGAAGTGCTTTTCAATTTCAGGGTCATTTAGCACAAAAAAACCAGTAAGTGCATGGAAAATACCAAATGAAGTCGGAAAGGGTTGGAAATTGATGACATGGATTTCAGTGGTGCATTTTGAACACACAAAAAGCATGGAGTTCATATAAGTTCAAAAAAATGAAATCCCTTTGTAACAGATGAGTTTTCGTTCGAAACCGTGATACTTCGAAAGAGATTGTCCATTTTGCACACGAAGTGCATCACGTTTTTGCCGTAACCCTCTCATCTTTTTAGAACATGCTATGTGGGTGAAATGATGATACCAACTTTCAACCTTTTCAGAGTTCATTTGAAGTGCTATTCAATTTCAGGGTCATTTAGCTCAAAAAAATCAGTAAGTGCATGAAAAATACCAAATGAAGTCAGAAAGGGTTGAAAATTGATGACGTGGCTTTGAGTGGTGCATTTTGAACACACAAAAATCATGGAAATCAAATAAGTTCAAAAAAATGAAATCTCTTTGTAACAGATGAGTTTTCGTCCCAAAGCGTGATACTTCGAAAGAGATGTCCATTTTGCACACGAAGTGCATCCAATTTTTGTCATAACCCTCTCATATTTTTATCACATGCTATGTGGGTGAAATTATGATACCATGCCAAATTTCAATCTTTTCAGAGTTCATTTGAAGGCATTTCAATTTCAGGGTCATTTAGCTCAAAAAAATCAGTAAGTGCATGGAAAATACCAAATGAAGTCAGAAAGGGTTGGAAATTGATGACATGGATTTCAGTGGTGCATTTTGAACACACAAAAAGCATGGAGTTCATATAAGTTCAAAAAAATGAAATCCCTTTGTAACAGATGAGTTTTCGTTCGAAACCGTGATACTTCGAAAGAGATTGTCCATTTTGCACACGAAGTGCATCACGTTTTTGCCGTAACCCTCTCAGCTTTTTAGAACATGCTATGTGGGTGAAATGATGATACCAACTTTCAACCTTTTCAGAGTTCATTTGAAGTGCTATTCAATTTCAGGGTCATTTAGCTCAAAAAAATCAGTAAGTGCATGAAAAATACCAAATGAAGTCAGAAAGGGTTGAAAATTGATGACGTGGATTTCAGTGGTGCATTTTGAACACACAAAAATCATGGAAATCAAATAAGTTCAAAAAAATGAAATCCCTTTGTAACAGATGAGTTTTCGTCCCGAAGCGTGATACTTCGAAAGAGATGTCCATTTTGCACACGAAGTGCATCCAGTTTTTGTCATAACCCTCTCAAATTTTTATCACATGCTATGTGGGTGAAATTATGATACCATGCCGAATTTCAATCTTTTCAGAGTTCATTTGAAGTGCTTTTCAATTTCAGGGTCATTTAGCTCAAAAAAAAACAGTAAGTGCATGAAAAATACCAAATGAAGTCAGAGAGGGGTGAAAATTGATGACATGGCTTTGAGTCGTGCATTTTGAACACACAAAAATTATGGAGTTCAAATATGTTCAAAAAAATGAAATCCCTTTGTAACAGATGAGTTTTCGTTCGAAACCGTGATACTTCGAAAGAGATTGTCCATTTTGCACACGAAGTGCATCACGTTTTTGTCGTAACCCTCTATCCTTTTTAGCACATGCTATGTGGGTGAAATGATGATACCACGCCAACTTTCAACCTTTTCCGAGTTCCATTTGAAGTGATTTTCAATTTCAGGTTCATTTAGCTCAAAAAAATCAGTAAGTGCATGAAAAATACCAAATGAAGTCAGAAAGGGTTGAAAATTCATGACGTGGCTTTGAGTGGTGCATTTTGAACACACAAAAATCATGGAGATCAAATAAGTTCAAAATTTGAAATCCCATTGTAACAGATGAGTTTTCGTCCAAAACCGTGATACTTCGAAAAAGATGTCCATTTTGCACATGAAGTGCATCCACTTTTTGTCGTAACCCTCTCAATTTTTTATCACATGCTATGTGGGTGAATTTATGATACAATGCCAAATTTCAATCTTTTTAGAGTTCATTTGAAGTGCTTTTCAATTTCAGGGTCATTTAGCTGAAAAAAATCAATAAGTGCACGAAAAATACCAAATGAATTCAGAAAGGGTTGAAAATTGATGTTGTGGCTTTGAATGGTGCATTTTGAATGCACAAGAAGTATGGAGTTCTAATATGTTCAAAAAAATGAAATCCCTTTGTAACAGATGAGTTTTCGTCCGAAACCGTGATACTTCGAAAGAGATTGTCCATTCTGCACACAAAGTGCATCACGTTTTTTCCGTAACCCTTTCGACTTTTAAGCACATGCTATGTGGGTGAAATGATGATACCACGCCAACTTTCAACCTTTTCAGAGTTCATTTGACGTGCTTTTCAATTTCAGGGTCATTTAGCTCAAAAAAAAAACAGTAAGTGGATGAAAAATACCAAATGAAGCCAGAAAGGGTTGAAAAATGATGACGTGGATTTCAGTGGTGCATTTTGAACACACAAAAACCATGGAGTTCATATAAGTTCAAAAAAATGAAATCCCTTTGTACCAGATGAGTTTTCATCCGAAAGCGTGATACTTCGAAAGAGATGTCCATTTTGCATACGAAGAGCATCCAGTTTTTGTCATAACCCTCTCAAATTTTTATCACATGCTATGTGGGTGAAATTATGATACCGTGCCAAATTTTAATCTTTTCAGAGTTCATTGGAAGTGCATGTCAATTTCAAGGTCATTTAGCTCAAAAAAATCAGTAACTGCATGAAAAATATGAAATGAAGTCAGAGAGGGGAGAAAATTGATGACATGGCTTTGAGTCGTGCATTTTGAACACACAAAAAGTATGGAGTTCAAATATGTTCCAAAAATGAAATCCCTTTGTAACGGTTAGTTTTCGTTCGAAACCGTGATACTTCCAAAGAGATTGTCCATTTTGCACACGAAGTGCATCACATTTTTGCCGTAACCCTCTTGACTTTTTAGCACATGCTATGTGGGTGAAATGATGATACCAACTTTAAACCTTTTCAGAGTTCATTTGAAGTGCTTTTCAATTTCAGGGTCAGTTAGCTCAAAAAAATCAGTAAGTGCATGAAAAATACCAAATGAAGTCAGAAAGGGTTGAAAATTGATGATGTGGCTTTGAGTGGTGCATTTTGAACACACAAAAATCATGGAGATCAAATATGTTCACAAAAATGAAATCCCTTTGTAACAGATGAGTTTTCGTCCGAAAGCGTGATACTTCGAAAGAGATTGTCCATTTTGCACACGAAGTGCATCACGTTTTTGCCGTAACCCTCTCGACTTTTAAGGACATGCTATGGGGTGAAATGATGATACCACGCTAGCTTTCAACTTTTTCAGAGTTCATTTGAAGTGCTTTTCAATTTCAGGGTTATTTAGCTCAAAAAACCCAGTAAGTGCATGAAAAATACCGAATGAAGTCAGAAACGGTTGAAAATTGATGACGTGGATTTTAGTTGTGCATTTTGAACACACAAAAAGCATGGGGTTCATATAAGTTCAAAAAAATGACATGCCTTTGTACCAGATGAGTTTTCATCCGAAAGCGTGATACTTTGAAAGAGATGTCCATTTTGCACACGAAGTGCATCCAGTTTTTGTCATAACCCTCTAAATTTTTTATCACATGCTATGTGGGTGAAATTATGATACCATGGCAAATTTCTATCTTTTTCAGAGTTCATTTGAAGTGCTTTTCAATTTCTGGGTCATTTAGCTCAAAAAAATCAGTAAGTGCATGAAAAATACGAAATGAAGTCAGAGAGGGGTGAAAATTAATGACATGGCTTTGAGTCGTGAATTTTGAACACACAAAAAGTATGGAGTTCAAATATGTTCAAAAACTGAAATCCCTTTGTAACAGATGAGTTTTCGTTCGAAACCGTGATACTTCGAAAGAGATTGTCCATTTTGCACACGAAGTGCATCACGTTTTTGCCGTAACCCTCTCGACTTTTTAGGACATGCTATGTGGGTGAAATGATGATACCAACTTTCAACCTTTTCAGAGTTCATTTGAAGTGCTTTTCAATTTCAGGGTCATTTAGCACAAAAAAACCAGTAAGTGCATGGAAAATACCAAATGAAGTCGGAAAGGGTTGGAAATTGTGACATGGATTTCAGTGGTGCATTTTGAACACACAAAAAGCATGGAGTTCATATAAGTTCAAAAAAATGAAATCCCTTTGTAACAGATGAGTTTTCGTTCGAAACCGTGATACTTCGAAAGAGATTGTCCATTTTGCACACGAAGTGCATCACGTTTTTGCCGTAACCCTCTCATCTTTTTAGAACATGCTATGTGGGTGAAATGATGATACCAACTTTCAACCTTTTCAGAGTTCATTTGAAGTGCTATTCAATTTCAGGGTCATTTAGCTCAAAAAAATCAGTAAGTGCATGAAAAATACCAAATGAAGTCAGAAAGGGTTGAAAATTGATGACGTGGCTTTGAGTGGTGCATTTTGAACACACAAAAATCATGGAAATCAAATAAGTTCACAAAAATGAAATCTCTTTGTAACAGATGAGTTTTCGTCCCAAAGCGTGATACTTCGAAAGAGATTTCCATTTTGCACACGAAGTGCATCCAATTTTTGTCATAACCCTCTCATATTTTTATCACATGCTATGTGGGTGAAATTATGATACCATGCCAAATTTCAATCTTTTCAGAGTTCAATTGAAGGCTTTTCAATTTCAGGGTCATTTAGCTCAAAAAAATCAGTAAGTGCATGGAAAATACCAAATGAAGTCAGAAAGGGTTGGAAATTGATGACATGGATTTCAGTGGTGCATTTTGAACACACAAAAAGCATGGAGTTCATATAAGTTCAAAAAAATGAAATCCCTTTGTAACAGATGAGTTTTCGTTCGAAACCGTGATACTTCGAAAGAGATTGTCCATTTTGCACACGAAGTGCATCACGTTTTTGCCGTAACCCTCTCAGCTTTTTAGAACATGCTATGTGGGTGAAATGATGATACCAACTTTCAACCTTTTCAGAGTTCATTTGAAGTGCTATTCAATTTCAGGGTCATTTAGCTCAAAAAAATCAGTAAGTGCATGAAAAATACCAAATGAAGTCAGAAAGGGTTGAAAATTGATGACGTGGATTTCAGTGGTGCATTTTGAACACACAAAAATCATGGAAATCAAATAAGTTCAAAAAAATGAAATCCCTTTGTAACAGATGAGTTTTCGTCCCGAAGCGTGATACTTCGAAAGAGATGTCCATTTTGCACACGAAGTGCATCCAGTTTTTGTCATAACCCTCTCAAATTTTTATCACATGCTATGTGGGTGAAATTATGATACCATGCCGAATTTCAATCTTTTCAGAGTTCATTTGAAGTGCTTTTCAATTTCAGGGTCATTTAGCTCAAAAAAAAACAGTAAGTGCATGAAAAATACCAAATGAAGTCAGAGAGGGGTGAAAATTGATGACATGGCTTTGAGTCGTGCATTTTGAACACACAAAAATTATGGAGTTCAAATATGTTCAAAAAAATGAAATCCCTTTGTAACAGATGAGTTTTCGTTCGAAACCGTGATACTTCGAAAGAGATTGTCCATTTTGCACACGAAGTGCATCACGTTTTTGTCGTAACCCTCTATCCTTTTTAGCACATGCTATGTGGGTGAAATGATGATACCACGCCAACTTTCAACCTTTTCCGAGTTCCATTTGAAGTGATTTTCAATTTCAGGTTCATTTAGCTCAAAAAAATCAGTAAGTGCATGAAAAATACCAAATGAAGTCAGAAAGGGTTGAAAATTCATGACGTGGCTTTGAGTGGTGCATTTTGAACACACAAAAATCATGGAGATCAAATAAGTTCAAAATTTGAAATCCCATTGTAACAGATGAGTTTTCGTCCAAAACCGTGATACTTCGAAAAAGATGTCCATTTTGCACATGAAGTGCATCCACTTTTTGTCGTAACCCTCTCAATTTTTTATCACATGCTATGTGGGTGAATTTATGATACAATGCCAAATTTCAATCTTTTTAGAGTTCATTTGAAGTGCTTTTCAATTTCAGGGTCATTTAGCTGAAAAAAATCAATAAGTGCACGAAAAATACCAAATGAATTCAGAAAGGGTTGAAAATTGATGTTGTGGCTTTGAATGGTGCATTTTGAATGCACAAGAAGTATGGAGTTCTAATATGTTCAAAAAAATGAAATCCCTTTGTAACAGATGAGTTTTCGTCCGAAACCGTGATACTTCGAAAGAGATTGTCCATTCTGCACACAAAGTGCATCACGTTTTTTCCGTAACCCTTTCGACTTTTAAGCACATGCTATGTGGGTGAAATGATGATACCATGCCAACTTTCAACCTTTTCAGAGTTCATTTGACGTGCTTTTCAATTTCAGGGTCATTTAGCTCAAAAAAAAACAGTAAGTGGATGAAAAATACCAAATGAAGCCAGAAAGGGTTGAAAAATGATGACGTGGATTTCAGTGGTGCATTTTGAACACACAAAAACCATGGAGTTCATATAAGTTCAAAAAAATGAAATCCCTTTGTACCAGATGAGTTTTCATCCGAAAGCGTGATACTTCGAAAGAGATGTCCATTTTGCATACGAAGAGCATCCAGTTTTTGTCATAACCCTCTCAAATTTTTATCACATGCTATGTGGGTGAAATTATGATACCGTGCCAAATTTTAATCTTTTCAGAGTTCATTGGAAGTGCATGTCAATTTCAAGGTCATTTAGCTCAAAAAAATCAGTAACTGCATGAAAAATACGAAATGAAGTCAGAGAGGGGTGAAAATTGATGACATGGCTTTGAGTCGTGCATTTTGAACACACAAAAAGTATGGAGTTCAAATATGTTCCAAAAATGAAATCCCTTTGTAACGGTTAGTTTTCGTTCGAAACCGTGATACTTCCAAAGAGATTGTCCATTTTGCACACGAAGTGCATCACATTTTTGCCGTAACCCTCTTGACTTTTTAGCACATGCTATGTGGGTGAAATGATGATACCAACTTTAAACCTTTTCAGAGTTCATTTGAAGTGCTTTTCAATTTCAGGGTCAGTTAGCTCAAAAAAATCAGTAAGTGCATGAAAAATACCAAATGAAGTCAGAAAGGGTTGAAAATTGATGATGTGGCTTTGAGTGGTGCATTTTGAACACACAAAAATCATGGAGATCAAATATGTTCACAAAAATGAAATCCCTTTGTAACAGATGAGTTTTCGTCCGAAAGCGTGATACTTCGAAAGAGATTGTCCATTTTGCACACGAAGTGCATCACGTTTTTGCCGTAACCCTCTCGACTTTTAAGGACATGCTATGGGGTGAAATGATGATACCACGCTAGCTTTCAACCTTTTCAGAGTTCATTTGAAGTGCTTTTCAATTTCAGGGTTATTTAGCTCAAAAAACCCAGTAAGTGCATGAAAAATACCGAATGAAGTCAGAAACGGTTGAAAATTGATGACGTGGATTTTAGTTGTGCATTTTGAACACACAAAAAGCATGGGGTTCATATAAGTTCAAAAAAATGAAATGCCTTTGTACCAGATGAGTTTTCATCCGAAAGCGTGATACTTTGAAAGAGATGTCCATTTTGCACACGAAGTGCATCCAGTTTTTGTCATAACCCTCTAAATTTTTTATCACATGCTATGTGGGTGAAATTATGATACCATGGCAAATTTCTATCTTTTTCAGAGTTCATTTGAAGTGCTTTTCAATTTCTGGGTCATTTAGCTCAAAAAAATCAGTAAGTGCATGAAAAATACGAAATGAAGTCAGAGAGGGGTGAAAATTAATGACATGGCTTTGAGTCGTGAATTTTGAACACACAAAAAGTATGGAGTTCAAATATGTTCAAAAACTGAAATCCCTTTGTAACAGATGAGTTTTCGTTCGAAACCGTGATACTTCGAAAGAGATTGTCCATTTTGCACACGAAGTGCATCACGTTTTTGCCGTAACCCTCTCGACTTTTTAGGACATGCTATGTGGGTGAAATGATGATACCAACTTTCAACCTTTTCAGAGTTCATTTGAAGTGCTTCTCAATTTCAGGGTCATTTAGCTGAAAAAATCAGTAAGTGCATGAAAAATACCAAATGAAGTCAGAAAGGGTTGAAAATTGTTGAAGTGGATTTCAGTGGTGTATTTTGAACAAACAAAAATCATGGAGATCAAATAAGTTGAAAAAATGAAATCCCTTTGTAAGAGATGAGTTTTCGTCCGAAACCGTGATACTTCGAAAGAGATGTCCATTTTGCACACGAAGTGCATCCACTTTTTCTCGTAACCCTCTCAAATTTCTATCACATGCTATGTGGGTGAATTTATGATACCATGCCAAATTTCAATCTTTTCAAGTTCATTTGAAGTGCTTTTCAATTTCAGGGTCATTTAGCTCAAAAAAATCAATAACTGCACGAAAAATATCAAATGAAGTCACAAAGGGTTGAAAATTGATGATGTGGCTTTGAGTCGTGCATTTTGAACACCCAAAAATCATGGAGATCAAATAAGTTCAAAAAAATTAAATCCCTTTGTAACAGATGAGTTTTCGTCCGAAACCGTGATACTTCGAAAGAGATTGTCCATTTTGCACACGAAGTGCATCATGTTTTTGCCCTAACCCTCTCGACTTTTAAGCACATGCTATGTGGGTGAAATGATGATACCACGCCAACTTTCAACCTTTTCAGAGTTCATTTGAAGTGCTTTTCAATTTCAGGGTCATTTAGCTCAAAAAAATCAGTAAGTGCATGAAAAATACCAAATGAAGTAAGAAAGGGTTGAAAATTGATGATGTGGCTTTGAGTGGTGCATTTTGAACACACAAAAATCATGGAGATCAAATATGTTCAAAAAAATGAAATCCCTTTGTAACAGATGAGTTTTCGTCCGAAACCGTGATACTTCGAAAGAGATTGTCCATTTTGCACACGAAGTGCATCACGTTTTTGCCGTAACCCACTCGACTTTTAAGCACATGCTATGTGGGTGAAATGATGATACCACGCCAGCTTTCAACCTTTTCAGAGTTCATTTGAAGTGCTTTTCAATTTCAGGTTTATTTAGCTCAAAAAACCCAGTAAGTGCATGAAAAATACCAAATGAAGTCAGAAACGGTTGAAAATTGATGACGTGGATTTTAGTGATGCATTTTGAACACACAAAAAGCATGGGGTTCATATAAGTTCAAAAAAATGAAATGCCTTTGTACCAGATGAGTTTTCATCCGAAAGCGTGATACTTTGAAAGAGATGTCCATTTTGCACACGAAGTGCATCCACTTTTTCTCGTAACCCTCTCAAATTTCTATCACATGCTATGTGGGTGAATTTTGATACCATGGAAAATTTCAATCTTTTCAGAGTTCATTTGAAGTGCTTTTCAATTTCAGGGTCATTTAGCTCAAAAAAATCAATAAGTGCACGAAAAATACCAAATGAAGTCACAAAGGGTTGAAAATTGATGATGTGGCTTTGAGTCGTGCATTTTGAACACCCAAAAATCATGGAGATCAAATAAGTTCAAAAAAATTAAATCCCTTTGTAACAGATGAGTTTTCGTCCGAAACCGTGATACTTCGAAAGAGATTGTCCATTTTGCACACGAAGTGCATCATGTTTTTGCCGTAACCCTCTCGACTTTTAAGCACATGCTATGTGGGTGAAATGATGATACCACGCCAACTTTCAACCTTTTCAGAGTTCATTTGAAGTGCTTTTCAATTTCAGGGTCATTTAGCTCAAAAAAATCAGTAAGTGCATGAAAAATACCAAATGAAGTCAGAGAGGGGGGAAAATTGATGACATGGCTTTGAGTCGTGCATTTTGAACACACAAAAAGTATGGAGTTCAAATATGTTCAAAAAATGAAATCCCTTTGTAACAGATGAGTTTTCGTTCGAAACCGTGATACTTCGAAAGAGATTGTCCATTTTGCACACGAAGTGCATCACGTTTTTGCCGTAACCCTCTCGACTTTTTAGCACATGCTATGTGGTGGAAATGATGATACCGACTTTCAACCTTTCCAGAGTTCATTTGAAGTGCTTTTCCATTTCAAGGTCATTTAGCTCAAAAAAATCAATAAGTGCATGAAAAATACCAAATGAAGTCAGAAAGGGTTGAAAATTGATGACGTGGATTTCAGTGGTGCATTTTGAACACACAAAAATCATGGAGATCAAATAAGTTCAAAAAAATGAAATCCCTTTGTAACAGATGAGTTTTCGTCCGAAAGCGTGAAACTTCGAAAGAGATGTCCATTTTGCACACGAAGTGCATCCACTTTTTCTCGTAACCCTCTCAAATTTCTATCACATGCTATGTGGGTGAATTTTGATACCATGGAAAATTTCAATCTTTTCAGAGTTCATTTGAAGTGCTTTTCAATTTCAGGGTCATTTAGCTCAGAAAAACCAGTAAGTGCATGAAAAATACCAAATGAAGTCAGAAAGGGTTGAAAATTGATGATGTGGCTTTCAGTGGTGCATTTTGAACACACAAAAAGCATGGAGTTCATATAAGTTCAAAAAAATGAAATCCCTTTGTAACAGATGAGTTTTCGTCTGAAACCGTGATACTTCGAAAGAGATTGTCCATTTTGCACACGAAGTGCATCATGTTTTTGCTGTAACCCTCTCGACTTTTAAGCACATGCTATGTGGGTGAAATGATGATACCACGCCAACTTTCAACCTTTTCAGAGTTCATTTGAAGTGCTTTTCAATTTCAGGGTCATTTAGCTCAAAAAAATCAGTAAGTGCATGAAAAATACCAAATGAAGTCAGAGAGGGGGGAAAATTGATGACATGGCTTTGAGTCGTGCATTTTGAACACACAAAAAGTATGGAGTTCAAATATGTTCAAAAAATGAAATCCCTTTGTAACAGATGAGTTTTCGTTCGAAACCGTGATACTTCGAAAGAGATTATCCATTTTGCACACGAAGTGCATCACGTTTTTGCCGTAACCCTCTCGACTTTTTAGCACATGCTATGTGGTTGAAATGATGATACCGACTTTCAACCTTTCCAGAGTTCATTTGAAGTGCTTTTCCATTTCAAGGTCATTTAGCTCAAAAAAATCAATAAGTGCATGAAAAATACCAAATGAAGTCAGAAAGGGTTGAAAATTTATGACGTGGATTTCAGTGGTGCATTTTGAACACACAAAAATCAAGGAGATCAAATAAGTTCAAAAAAATGAAATCCCTTTGTAACAGATGAGTTTTCGTCCGAAAGCGTGAAACTTCGAAAGAGATGTCCATTTTGCACACGAAGTGCATCCACTTTTTCACGTAACCCTCTCAAATTTCTATCACATGCTATGTGGGTGAATTTTGATACCATGGAAAATTTCAATCTTTTCAGAGTTCATTTGAAGTGCTTTTCAATTTCAGGGTCATTTAGCTCAGAAAAACCAGTAAGTGCATGAAAAATACCAAATGAAGTCAGAAAGGGTTGAAAATTGATGATGTGGCTTTCAGTGGTGCATTTTGAACACACAAAAAGCATGGAGTTCATATAAGTTCAAAAAAATGAAATCCCTTTGTAACAGATGAGTTTTCGTCTGAAACCGTGATACTTCGAAAGAGATTGTCCATTTTGCACACGAAGTGCATCATGTTTTTGCCGTAACCCTCTCGACTTTTAAGCACATGCTATGTGGGTGAAATGATGATACCACGCCAACTTTCAACCTTTTCAGAGTTCATTTGAAGTGCTTTTCAATTTCAGGGTCATTTAGCTCAAAAAAATCAGTAAGTGCATGAAAAATACCAAATGAAGTCAGAGAGGGGGGAAAATTGATGACATGGCTTTGAGTCGTGCATTTTGAACACACAAAAAGTATGGAGTTCAAATATGTTCAAAAATGAAATCCCTTTGTAACAGATGAGTTTTCGTTCGAAACCGTGATACTTCGAAAGAGATTATCCATTTTGCACACGAAGTGCATCACGTTTTTGCCGTAACCCTCTCGACTTTTTAGCACATGCTATGTGGTTGAAATGATGATACCGACTTTCAACCTTTCCAGAGTTCATTTGAAGTGCTTTTCCATTTCAAGGTCATTTAGCTCAAAAAAATCAATAAGTGCATGAAAAATACCAAATGAAGTCAGAAAGGGTTGAAAATTTATGACGTGGATTTCAGTGGTGCATTTTGAACACACAAAAATCAAGGAGATCAAATAAGTTCAAAAAAATGAAATCCCTTTGTAACAGATGAGTTTTCGTCCGAAAGCGTGAAACTTCGAAAGAGATGTCCATTTTGCACACGAAGTGCATCCACTTTTTCACGTAACCCTCTCAAATTTCTATCACATGCTATGTGGGTGAATTTTGATACCATGGAAAATTTCAATCTTTTCAGAGTTCATTTGAAGTGCTTTTCAATTTCAGGGTCATTTAGCTCAGAAAAACCAGTAAGTGCATGAAAAATACCAAATGAAGTCAGAAAGGGTTGAAAATTGATGACGTGGATTTCAGTGGTGCATTTTGAACACACAGAAAGCATGGAGTTCATATAAGTTCAAAAAAATGAAATCCCTTTGTACCAGATAAGTTTTCGTCTGAAAGCATGATACTTCGAAAGAGATGTCCATTTTGCACACGAAGTGCATCCAGTTTTTGTCATAACCCTCTCAAATTTTTATCACATGCTATGTGGGTGAAATTATGATACCATGCCAAATTTCAATCTTTGCAGAGTTCATTTGAAGTGCTTTTCAATTTTAGGGTCATTTAGCGCAAAAAAATCAGTAAGTGCATGAAAAATACCAAATGAAGTCAGAGAGGGGTGAAAATTGATGACATGGCTTTGAGTCGTGCATTTTGAACACACAAAAAGTATGGAGTTCAAATTTGTTCAAAAAATGAAATCCCTTTGTAACAGATGAGTTTTCGTTCGAAACCGTGATACTTCGAAAGAGATTGTCCATTTTGCACACAAAGTGCATCACGTTTTTGCCATAACCCTCTCGACTTTTTAGCACATGCTATGTGGGTGAAATGATGATACCAACTTTCAACCTTTCTAGAGTTCATTTGAAGTGCTTTTCAATTTCAGGGTCATTTAGCTCAAAAAAATCAGTAAGTGCATGAAAAATACCAAATGAAGTCAGAAAGGGTTGAAAATTGATGACGTGGATTTCAGTGGTGCATTTTGAACACTCAAAAATCATGGAGCTCAAATAAGTTCAAAAAAATGAAATCCCTTTGTAACAGACGAGTTTTCGTCCGAAAGCGTGAAACTTCGAAAGAGATGTCCATTTTGCACACGAAGTGCATCCACTTTTTCTCGTAACCCTCTCAAATTTCTATCACATGCTATGTGGGTGAATTTTGATACCATGGAAAATTTCAATCTTTTCAGAGTTCATTTGAAGTGCTTTTCAATTTTAGGGTCATTTAGCTAAAAAAACAGTAAGTGCACGAAAAATACCAAATGAAGTCAGAAAGGGTTGAAAATTGATGATGTGGCTTTGAATGGTGCATTTTGAACACACAAAAATCATGGAGATCAAATAAGTTCAAAAAAATTAAATCCCTTTGTAACAGATGAGTTTTCCTCCGAAAGCGTGATAGTTCAAAAGAGATGTCCATTTTGCACACGAAGTGCATCGACTTTTTTTTGTAACCCTCTCAAATTATTATCACATGCTATGTGGGTGAATTTATCATACCATGCCAAATTTCAATCTTTTCAGAGTTCATTTGAAGTGCTTTTCAATTTCAGGGTCATTTAGCTCAAAAAAATCAGTAAGTGCATGAAAAATACCAAATGAAGTCAGAGAGGGGTGAAAATTGATGACATGGCTTTGAGTCGTGCATTTTGAACACACAAAAAGTATGGAGTTCAAATATGTTCAAAAAATGAAATCCCTTTGTAACAGATGAGTTTTCGTTCGAAACCGTGATACTTCGAAAGAGATTGTCCATTTTTCACACGAAGTGCATCACGTTTTTGCCGTAACCCTCTCGACTTTTTAGCACATGCTATGTGGGTGAAATGATGATACCAACTTTCAACCTTTCTAGAGTTCATTTGAAGTGCTTTTCAATTTCAGGGTCATTTAGCTCAAAAAATCAGTAAGTGCATGAAAAATACCAAATGAAGTCAGAAAGGGTTGAATATTGATGACGTGGATTTCATTGGTGCATTTTGACCACTCAAAAATCATGGAGATCAAATAAGTTCAAAAAAATGAAATCCCTTTGTAACAGACGAGTTTTCGTCCGAAAGCGTGAAACTTCGAAAGAGATGTCCATTTTGCACACGAAGTGCATCCACTTTTTCTCGTAACCCTCTCAAATTTCTATCACATGCTATGTGCATCAATTTTGATACCATGGAAAATTTCAATCTTTTCAGAGTTCATTTGAAGTGCTTTTCAATTTTAGGGTCATTTAGCTAAAAAAAATCAGTAAGTGCACGAAAAATACCAAATGAAGTCAGAAAGGGTTGAAAATTGATGATGTGGCCTTGAATGGTGCATTTTGAACACACAAAAATCATGGAGATCAAATAAGTTCAAAAAAATTAAATCCCTTTGTAACAGATGAGTTTTCCTCCGAAAGCATGATAGTTCGAAAGAGATGTCCATTTTGCACACGAAGTGCATCGACTTTTTGTTGTAACCCTCTCAAATTTTTATCACATGCTATGTGGGTGAATTTATCATACCATGCCAAATTTCAATCTTTTCAGAGTTCATTTGAAGTGCTTTTCAATTTCAGGGTCATTTAGGTCAAAAAAATCAGTAAGTGCATGAATAATACCAAATTGAGTCAGAAAGGGATGAAAATTGACGATGTGGCTTTGAGTGGTGCATTTTGAACACACAAAAAGTATGGAGTTCAAATATGTTCACAAAAATGAAATCCCTTTGTAACAGATGAGTTTTCGTCCGAAACCGTGATACTTCGAAAGAGATTGTCCATTTTGCACACGAAGTGCATCATGTTTTTGCCGTAACCCTCTCGACTTTTAAGCACATGCTATGTGGGTGAAATGATGATACCAACTTTCAACATTTTCAGAGTTCATTTCAAGTGCTTTTCAATTTCAGGGTCATTTAGCTCAAAAAAATCAGTAAGTGCATGAAAAATACCAAATGAAGTCAGAAAGGGTTGAAAATTGATGACATGGATTTCAGTGGTGCATTTTGAACACACAAAAAGTATGGAGTTCAAATATGTTCAAAAAAATAAAATCCCTTTGTAACAGATGAGTTCTCGTTCGAAAGTTTGATACTACAAAAGAGATGTCCATTTTGCACACGAAGTGCATCCACTTTTTGTCGTAACCCTCTCAAATTTTTATCACATGCTATGTGGGTGAATTTATGATACCATGCCAAATTTCAATCTTTTCAGAGTTCATTTGTAGTGCTTTTCAATTTCAGGGTCATTTAGCTCAAAAAAATCAGTAAGTGCACGAAAAATACCAAATGAAGTCAGAAAGGGTTGAAATTTGATGATGTGGCTTTGAGTGGTGCCTTTTGACCACACAAAAAGTATGGAGTTCAAGTATGTTCAAAAAAATGAAATCCCTTTGTAACAGATGAGTTTTCGTCCGAAACCGTGATACTTCGAAAGAGATTGCGCATTTTGCACACGAAGTGCATCACGTTTTTGCTGTAACGCTCTCGACTTTTAAGCACATTCTATGTGGGTGAAATGATGATACCACGCCAACTTTCAACCTTTTCAGAGTTAATTTGAAGTGCTTTTCAATTTCAGGGTCATTTAGCTCAACAAAACCAGTAAGTGCATGAAAAATACCAAATGGAGTCAGAAAGGGTTGAAAATTGATGACGTGGATTTCAGTGGTGCATTTTGAACACACAAAAAGCATGGAGTTCATATAAGTTCAAAAAAATGAAATCCCTTTGTACCAGATGAGTTTTCGTCCGAAAGCGTGATACTTCGAAAGAGATGTCCATTTTGCACACGAAGTGCATCCAGTTTTTGTCATAACCCTCTCAAATTTTTATCACATGCTATGTGGGTGAAATTATTATACGATGCCAAATTTCAATCTTTTCAGAGTTCATTTGAAGTGCTTTTCAATTCCTGGGTCGTTTAGCTCAAAAAAATCAGTAAGTGCATGAAAAATACGAAATGAAGTCAGAGAGGGTTGAAAATTGATGACATGGCTTTGAGTCGTGCATTTTGAACACACAAAAAGTATGGAGTTCAAATATGTTCAAAAAATAAAATCCCTTTGTAACAGATGAGTTTTCGTTCGAAGGCGTGATACTTCGAAAGAGATTGTCCATTTTGCACACGTAGTGCATCACGTTTTTGCCGTAACCCTCTCGACTTTTTAGCACATGCTATGTGGGTGAAATGATGATACCAACTTTCAACCTTTTCAGAGTTCATTTGAAGTGCTTTTCAATTTCAGGGTCATTTAGCTCAAACAAATCAGTAAGTGCATGAAAAATACCAAATGAAGTCAGAAAGGGTTGAAAATTGATGACATGGATTTCAGTGGTGCATTTTGAACACACAAAAAGTATGGAGTTCAAATATGTTCAAAAAAATGAAATCCCTTTGTAACAGATGAGTTTTCGTCTGGAAGCGTGATACTTCGAAAGAGATGTCCATTTTGCACACGAAGTGCATACACTTTTTGTCGTAACCCTCTCAAATTTTTATCACATGCTATGTGGGTGAATTTATGATACCATGCCAAATTTCAATCTTTTCAGAGTTCATTTGAAGTGCTTTTCAATTTTAGGGTCATTTAGCTCAAAAAAATCAGTAAGTGCATGAAAAATACCAAATGAAGTCAGAAAGGGTTGAAAATTGATGACATGGATTTCAGTGGTGCATTTTGAACACACAAAAACTATGGATTTCAAATATGTTCAAAAAAATGAAATCCCTTTGTAACAGATGAGTTTTCGTTCGAAAGTGTGATACTTCGAAAGAGATGTCCATTTTGCACACGAAGTGCATCCACTTTTTGTTGCAACCCTCTCAAATTTTTATAAAAAAATGAAATCCCTTTGTAACAGATGAGTTTTCGTCCGAAACCGTGATTCTTCGAAAGACATTGTCCATTTTACACACGAAGTAAATCCATTTTTTGCCGTAACCCTATCGACTTTTTAGCACATTCTATGTGGGTGAAATGATGATACCATGCCAAGTTTCAACCTTTTCATAGTTCATTTTAAGTGCTTTTCAATTTCAGGGTCATTTAGCTCGAAAAAATCAGTAAATGCATGAAAAATACCAAATGTAGTAAGGAAGGGTTGAAAATTGATGATGTGTATTTGATTGGTGCATTTTGAACACACAAAAAGCATGGGGTTCAAATAAGTTTAAAAAAATGAAATCCCTTTGTAACAGATGAGTTTTCGTCCGAAACTGTGATACTTCGAAAGAGATTGTCCATTTTGCACACGAAGTGCATCCAGTTTTTGTCGTAACCCTCTCAAATTTTTAGCACATGCTATGTGGGTGAAATTATGATACCATTCCAAATTTCAACCATTTCAGAGTTCATTTGAAGTGCCTTTCAATTTCAGGGTCATTTAGCTCAAAACATTCAGTAAGTGCATGAAAAATACCCAATGAAGTAAGAAAGGGTTGAAAATTGATGATGTGGCTTTGAGTGGTGCAGTTTGAACACACAAATTGTACAGAGTTCAAATAAGTTAAAAAACTGAAATCCCTTTGTAACAGATGAGTTTTCGTCCGAAACCGTGATACTTTGAAAGAGATTGTCCATTTTGCACACGAAGGGCATCCAGTTTTTGCCGTAACCCTCTCAACCTTTTAGCAGATGCTATGTGGGTGAAATGATTATACCATGCCAACTTTCAACCTTTTCAGAGTTCATTTGAAGTGCTTTTCAATTTCAGGGTCATTCAGCTAAAAAAATCAGTAAGTGCATGAAAAATACCAAATGAAGTCAGAAAGGGTTGAAAATTTATGAAGTGGGCTTTGAGTGGTGCATTTCGAACACACAAAAAGTATGGAGTTCAAATAACTTCAAAAAATGAAATCCCTTTGTAATACATAAGTTTTCGTCCGAAATTGTAATACTTTGAAAGAGATTGTCCAGTTTGCAAACGAAGTGCATCCATTTTTTTCCATAACCCTCTCGACTTTGTAGCACATTCTATGTGGGTGAAATGATAATACCATGCCAGCTTTCAACCTTTTCAGAGTTCATTTGAAGTATTTTTCAATTTCAGGGTCATTCAGCTCAAAAAAATCACTAAGTGCATGAAAAATACCAGATTGAGTTAGAAACGGTTGAAAATTGGTGATGTGGCTTTGATTGGTGCATTTTGAACACACAAAAATTATGGAGTTCATAAAAGTTCAAAAAATTAAATCCCTTTGGAACAGATGAGTTTTCGTCCGAAACCGTGATACATCGAAAGAGATTGTCCATTTTGCACACGAAGTGCATCTAGTTTTTGCCGTCACCCTCTCAACTTTTTAACACATGCTATGTGGGTAAAATGATGATACCATGCGAACATTCAACCTTTTCAGAGTTCATTTGAAGTGCTTTTTAATTTCAGGGTCATTTAGCTCAAAAAAAAATCAGCAAGTGCACGGAAAATACCAAATGAAGTCAGAAAGGGTTGAAAATTTATGAAGTGGGCTTTGAGTGGTGCATTTCGAACACACAAAAAGTATGGAGTTCAAATAAGTTAAAAAATAAAATCCCTTTGTAATACATAAGTTTTCGTCCGAAATCGTAATACTTTGACAGAGATTGTCCATTTTGCACACGAAGTGCATCCATTTTTTGCCATAACCCTCTCGACTTTTTAGCACACTCTATGTGGGTGAAATGATAATACCATGCCAGCTTTCAACCTTTCCATAGTTCATTTGAAGTGCTTTCCAATTTCAGGGTCATTTAGCTCAAAAAAAATTAGTAAGTGCATGAAAAATACGAAATGAAGTCAGAAAAGATTGATAATTGATGATGTGGCTTTGAGTTGTGCATTTTGAACACACAAAAATTATGGAGTTCAAATAAGTTCAACTTTGTAACATCGTCCGAAACCGTGATACTTCGAAAGAGATTGTCCATTTTGCACACAAAGTGCATCCAGTTTTTTCCGTAACCCTCTCAACTTTTTACCACATGCTATGTGGGTGAAATAATGATACTTCAGCGTTCATTTGAAGTGCTTGTCAATTTCAAGGTCATTTAGCTCAAAAAATCAGTAGGTGCATGAAAAATACCAAATGGAGTCATAAAGGGTTGAAAATTAGTGATGTGGCTTTGAGTGGTGCATTTTGAATACACAAAAAGTATGGAGTTCATAAAATTTCAAAATTAAATTACCTGTGTAACAGATGAGTTTTCGTCCGAAACCGTGATACATCGAAAGAGATTGTCCATTTTGCACACGAAGTGCATCCAGTTTTTGCCGTCACCCTCTCAACTTTTTAAAACATGCTATGTGGGTGAAATTATGATACCATGCCAACTTTCAACCTTTTTAGAGTTCATTTGAAGTGCTTTTTAATTTCAGGGTAATTTAGCTCAAAAAAATCAACAAGTGCACGAAAAATACCAAATGAAGTCAGAAAGGGTTGAAAATTGATGATGTGGCTTTAAGTGGTGCATTTGGAACACACGAAAAGTATGGAGTTCAAATAAGTTCAAAAAATGAAATCCTTTCATAACAGATGAGTTTTCGTCTGAAATCGTGATACTTCGAAAGAGATCATCCATTTTGCACACGAAGTGTATCCATTTTTTGCCGTAACCCTATCGACTTTTTAGAACATTCTATGTGGGTTAAATGATAATACCATGCCAACTTTAAACCTTTTGAGAGTTCATTTGAAGTGCTTTTCAATTTCATGGTCATTTAGCTCAAAACAAATCAGTAAGTGCATGAAAAATACGAAGTGAAGTCAGAAAGGGTTGAAAATTGATGATGTGGCTTTGAGTTGTGCATTTTGAACACACAAAAAGTATGGAGTTCAAATAAGTTAAAAAAATGAAATCCCTTTGTAACAGATGAGTTTTCGTCCGAAAACCGTGATACTTTGAAAGAGATTGTCCATTTTGCACACGAAGGGCATCCAGTTTTTCCGTAACCCTCTCAACCTTTTAGCAGATGCTATGTGAGTGAAATGATGATACCATGCCAACTTTCAACCTTTTCAGAGTTCATTTGAAGTGCTTTTCAATTTAAGGGTCATTCAGCTAAAAAAATCAGAAAGTGCATGAAACATACCAAATGAAGTCAGAAAGGGTTGAAAATTGATGACGTGGATTTCAGTGGTGCATTTTGAACACACAAAAAGCATGGAGTTCATATAAGTTCAAAAAAATGAAATCCCTTTGTACCAGATGAGTTTTCGTCCGAAAGCGTGATACTTCGAAAGAGATGTCCATTTTGCACACGAAGTGCATCCAGTTTTTGTCATAACCCTCTCAAATTTTTATCACATGCTATGTGGGTGAAATTATTATACGATGCCAAATTTCAATCTTTTCAGAGTTCATTTGAAGTGCTTTTCAATTCCTGGGTCGTTTAGCTCAAAAAAATCAGTAAGTGCATGAAAAATACGAAATGAAGTCAGAGAGGGTTGAAAATTGATGACATGGCTTTGAGTCGTGCATTTTGAACACACAAAAAGTATGGAGTTCAAATATGTTCAAAAAATAAAATCCCTTTGTAACAGATGAGTTTTCGTTCGAAGGCGTGATACTTCGAAAGAGATTGTCCATTTTGCACACGTAGTGCATCACGTTTTTGCCGTAACCCTCTCGACTTTTTAGCACATGCTATGTGGGTGAAATGATGATACCAACTTTCAACCTTTTCAGAGTTCATTTGAAGTGCTTTTCAATTTCAGGGTCATTTAGCTCAAACAAATCAGTAAGTGCATGAAAAATACCAAATGAAGTCAGAAAGGGTTGAAAATTGATGACATGGATTTCAGTGGTGCATTTTGAACACACAAAAAGTATGGAGTTCAAATATGTTCAAAAAAATGAAATCCCTTTGTAACAGATGAGTTTTCGTCTGGAAGCGTGATACTTCGAAAGAGATGTCCATTTTGCACACGAAGTGCATACACTTTTTGTCGTAACCCTCTCAAATTTTTATCACATGCTATGTGGGTGAATTTATGATACCATGCCAAATTTCAATCTTTTCAGAGTTCATTTGAAGTGCTTTTCAATTTTAGGGTCATTTAGCTCAAAAAAATCAGTAAGTGCATGAAAAATACCAAATGAAGTCAGAAAGGGTTGAAAATTGATGACATGGATTTCAGTGGTGCATTTTGAACACACAAAAACTATGGATTTCAAATATGTTCAAAAAAATGAAATCCCTTTGTAACAGATGAGTTTTCGTTCGAAAGTGTGATACTTCGAAAGAGATGTCCATTTTGCACACGAAGTGCATCCACTTTTTGTTGCAACCCTCTCAAATTTTTATAAAAAAATGAAATCCCTTTGTAACAGATGAGTTTTCGTCCGAAACCGTGATTCTTCGAAAGACATTGTCCATTTTACACACGAAGTAAATCCATTTTTTGCCGTAACCCTATCGACTTTTTAGCACATTCTATGTGGGTGAAATGATGATACCATGCCAAGTTTCAACCTTTTCATAGTTCATTTTAAGTGCTTTTCAATTTCAGGGTCATTTAGCTCGAAAAAATCAGTAAATGCATGAAAAATACCAAATGTAGTAAGGAAGGGTTGAAAATTGATGATGTGTATTTGATTGGTGCATTTTGAACACACAAAAAGCATGGGGTTCAAATAAGTTTAAAAAAATGAAATCCCTTTGTAACAGATGAGTTTTCGTCCGAAACTGTGATACTTCGAAAGAGATTGTCCATTTTGCACACGAAGTGCATCCAGTTTTTGTCGTAACCCTCTCAAATTTTTAGCACATGCTATGTGGGTGAAATTATGATACCATTCCAAATTTCAACCATTTCAGAGTTCATTTGAAGTGCCTTTCAATTTCAGGGTCATTTAGCTCAAAACATTCAGTAAGTGCATGAAAAATACCCAATGAAGTAAGAAAGGGTTGAAAATTGATGATGTGGCTTTGAGTGGTGCAGTTTGAACACACAAATTGTACAGAGTTCAAATAAGTTAAAAAACTGAAATCCCTTTGTAACAGATGAGTTTTCGTCCGAAACCGTGATACTTTGAAAGAGATTGTCCATTTTGCACACGAAGGGCATCCAGTTTTTGCCGTAACCCTCTCAACCTTTTAGCAGATGCTATGTGGGTGAAATGATTATACCATGCCAACTTTCAACCTTTTCAGAGTTCATTTGAAGTGCTTTTCAATTTCAGGGTCATTCAGCTAAAAAAATCAGTAAGTGCATGAAAAATACCAAATGAAGTCAGAAAGGGTTGAAAATTTATGAAGTGGGCTTTGAGTGGTGCATTTCGAACACACAAAAAGTATGGAGTTCAAATAACTTCAAAAAATGAAATCCCTTTGTAATACATAAGTTTTCGTCCGAAATTGTAATACTTTGAAAGAGATTGTCCAGTTTGCAAACGAAGTGCATCCATTTTTTTCCATAACCCTCTCGACTTTGTAGCACATTCTATGTGGGTGAAATGATAATACCATGCCAGCTTTCAACCTTTTCAGAGTTCATTTGAAGTATTTTTCAATTTCAGGGTCATTCAGCTCAAAAAAATCACTAAGTGCATGAAAAATACCAGATTGAGTTAGAAACGGTTGAAAATTGGTGATGTGGCTTTGATTGGTGCATTTTGAACACACAAAAATTATGGAGTTCATAAAAGTTCAAAAAATTAAATCCCTTTGGAACAGATGAGTTTTCGTCCGAAACCGTGATACATCGAAAGAGATTGTCCATTTTGCACACGAAGTGCATCTAGTTTTTGCCGTCACCCTCTCAACTTTTTAACACATGCTATGTGGGTAAAATGATGATACCATGCGAACATTCAACCTTTTCAGAGTTCATTTGAAGTGCTTTTTAATTTCAGGGTCATTTAGCTCAAAAAAAAATCAGCAAGTGCACGGAAAATACCAAATGAAGTCAGAAAGGGTTGAAAATTTATGAAGTGGGCTTTGAGTGGTGCATTTCGAACACACAAAAAGTATGGAGTTCAAATAAGTTAAAAAATAAAATCCCTTTGTAATACATAAGTTTTCGTCCGAAATCGTAATACTTTGACAGAGATTGTCCATTTTGCACACGAAGTGCATCCATTTTTTGCCATAACCCTCTCGACTTTTTAGCACACTCTATGTGGGTGAAATGATAATACCATGCCAGCTTTCAACCTTTCCATAGTTCATTTGAAGTGCTTTCCAATTTCAGGGTCATTTAGCTCAAAAAAAATTAGTAAGTGCATGAAAAATACGAAATGAAGTCAGAAAAGATTGATAATTGATGATGTGGCTTTGAGTTGTGCATTTTGAACACACAAAAATTATGGAGTTCAAATAAGTTCAACTTTGTAACATCGTCCGAAACCGTGATACTTCGAAAGAGATTGTCCATTTTGCACACAAAGTGCATCCAGTTTTTTCCGTAACCCTCTCAACTTTTTACCACATGCTATGTGGGTGAAATAATGATACTTCAGCGTTCATTTGAAGTGCTTGTCAATTTCAAGGTCATTTAGCTCAAAAAATCAGTAGGTGCATGAAAAATACCAAATGGAGTCATAAAGGGTTGAAAATTAGTGATGTGGCTTTGAGTGGTGCATTTTGAATACACAAAAAGTATGGAGTTCATAAAATTTCAAAATTAAATTACCTGTGTAACAGATGAGTTTTCGTCCGAAACCGTGATACATCGAAAGAGATTGTCCATTTTGCACACGAAGTGCATCCAGTTTTTGCCGTCACCCTCTCAACTTTTTAAAACATGCTATGTGGGTGAAATTATGATACCATGCCAACTTTCAACCTTTTTAGAGTTCATTTGAAGTGCTTTTTAATTTCAGGGTAATTTAGCTCAAAAAAATCAACAAGTGCACGAAAAATACCAAATGAAGTCAGAAAGGGTTGAAAATTGATGATGTGGCTTTAAGTGGTGCATTTGGAACACACGAAAAGTATGGAGTTCAAATAAGTTCAAAAAATGAAATCCTTTCATAACAGATGAGTTTTCGTCTGAAATCGTGATACTTCGAAAGAGATCATCCATTTTGCACACGAAGTGTATCCATTTTTTGCCGTAACCCTATCGACTTTTTAGAACATTCTATGTGGGTTAAATGATAATACCATGCCAACTTTAAACCTTTTGAGAGTTCATTTGAAGTGCTTTTCAATTTCATGGTCATTTAGCTCAAAACAAATCAGTAAGTGCATGAAAAATACGAAGTGAAGTCAGAAAGGGTTGAAAATTGATGATGTGGCTTTGAGTTGTGCATTTTGAACACACAAAAAGTATGGAGTTCAAATAAGTTAAAAAAATGAAATCCCTTTGTAACAGATGAGTTTTCGTCCGAAAACCGTGATACTTTGAAAGAGATTGTCCATTTTGCACACGAAGGGCATCCAGTTTTTCCGTAACCCTCTCAACCTTTTAGCAGATGCTATGTGAGTGAAATGATGATACCATGCCAACTTTCAACCTTTTCAGAGTTCATTTGAAGTGCTTTTCAATTTAAGGGTCATTCAGCTAAAAAAATCAGAAAGTGCATGAAACATACCAAATGAAGTCAAAAAGGGTTGAAAATTTATGAAGTGGGCTTTTAGTGGTGCATTTCGAACACACAAAAAGTATGGAGTTCAAATATGTTCAAAAAATGAAATCCCATGTAATACATAAGTTTTCGTCCGAAATCGTAATACTTTGAAAGAGATTGTCCATTTTGCACACGAAGCGCATCCATTTTTTCCCATAACCCTCTCGACTTTTTAGCACATTGTATGTGGGTGAAATGATAATACCATGCCAGCTTTCAACCTTTTCAGAGTTAATTTGAAGTGCTTTTCAATTTCAGGGTCATTTAGCTCAAAAAAAATAGTAAGTGCTTGAAAAATACCAAATGAAGTCAGAAAGGGTTGATAATTGATGATGTGGCTTTGAGTTGTGCATTTTGAACACACAAAAAGAATGGAGTTCAAATAAGTGCAACTTTGTAACATCGTCCGAAACCGAGATACTTCGAAAGAGAGTGTCCATTTTGCACACAAAGTGCATCCAGTTTTTTCCGTAACCCTCTCAACTTTTTACCACATGCTATGTGGGTGAAATGATGATACCGTGCCAACTTTCAACCATTTGAGAGTTCATTTGAAGTGCTTGTCAATTTCAAGGTCATTTAGCTCAAAAAATCAGTAAGTGCATGAAAAATACCAAATGGAGTCAGAAAGGGTTGAAAATTGGTGACGTGGCTTTGAGTGGTGCATTTTGAACACACAAAAATTATGGAGTTCATAAAAGTTCAAAAAATTAAATCCCTTTGTAACAGATGAGTTTTCGTCCGAAACCGTGATACATCGAAAGAGAATGTCCATTTTGCACACGAAGTGCATCCAGTTTTTGCCGTCACCCTCTCAACTTTTTAACACATGCTATGTGGGTGAAATGATGATACCATGCCAACTTTCAACCTTTTCGGAGTTCATTTGAAGTGCTTTTTAATTTCAGGGTCATTTAGCTCAAAAAAAATCAGCAAGTGCACGAAAAATACCAAATGATGTCAGAAAGGGTTGAAAATTGATGATGTGGCTTTGAGTGGTGCATTTTGAACACACGAAAATCCTGTCATAACAGATGAGTTTTCGTCCGAAATCGTGATACATCGAAAGAGATCACCCATTTTGCACACGAAGTGCATCCATTTTTTGCCGTAACCCTCTATGTGGGTTAAATGATAATACGATGCCAACTTTCAACCTTTTCAGAGTTAATTTGAAGTGCTTTTCAATTTCAGGGTCATTCAGCTAAAAAAATGAGTAAGTGCATGAAAAATACCACATGAAGTCAAAAAGGGTTGAAAATTTATGAAGTGGGCTTTGAGTGGTGCATTTCGAACACACAAAAAGTTTGGAGTTCAAATAAGTTAAAAAATAAAATCCCTTTGTAATACATAAGTTTTTGTCCGAATTCGTAATACTTTGAAAGAGATTGTCCATTTTGCACACGAAGTGCATCCATTTTTTTCCATAACCCTCTCGACTTTTTAGCACATTCTATGTCGGTGAAATGATAATACCATGCCAGCTTTCAACCTTTTCAGAGTTCATTTGAAGTGCTTTTCAATTTCAGGGTCATTTAGCTCAAAAAAATTAGTAAGTGCATGAAAAATACGAAATGAAGTCAGAAAGGGTTGATAATTGATGACGTGGCTTTTAGTTGTGCATTTTGAACACACAAAAAGTATGGAGTTCAAATAAGTTCAACTTTGTAACATCGTCCGAAACCATGATACTTCGAAAGAGATTGTCCATTTTGCACACAAAGTGCACCCAGTTTTTTCCGTAACCCTCTCAACGTTTTACCACATGCTATGTGGGTTAAATGATGATATCGTGCCAACTTTCAACCTTTTCAGAGTTCATTTGAAGTGCTTGTCAATTTCAAGGTCATTTAGCTATAAAAATCAGTAAGTGCATGAAAAATACCAAATGGAGTCCGAAAGGGTTAAAAATTGGTGATGTGGCTTTGAGTGCTGCATTTTGAACACACAAAAAGTATGGAGTTCATAAAAGTCCAAAAAATTAAATCCCTTTGTAACTGATGAGTTTTCGTCCGAAATCGTGATACTTCGAAAGAGATTGTCCATTTTGCACACGAAGTGCGTCCAGTTTTTGCCGTCACCCTCTCAACTTTTTAACACATGCTATGTGGGTGAAATGATGATACCATGCCAAATTTCAACCTTTTCAGAGTTCATTGAAGTGCTTTTGAATTTTAGGGTCATTTAGCTCAAAAAAAAATCAGTAAGTGCACGAAAAATACCAACTGAAGTCAGAAAGGGTTGAAAATTGATGATGTAGCTTTGAGTGGTGCATTTTGAACACACAAAAAGTATGGAGTTCAAATAAGTTCAAAAAATGAAATCCGTTCATAACAGATGAGTTTTCGTCCGAAATCGTGATACTTCGAAAGAGATTGTCCATTTTGCACACGAAGTGCATCCATTTTTTGTCGTAACCTTGTCGACTTTTTAGCACATTCTATGTGGGTGAAATGATGATACCATGAAAACTTTCAACCTTTTGAGAGTTCATGTGAAGTGCTTTTCAATTTCAGGGTCATTTAGCGCAAAAAAATCAATAAGTGCATGAAAAATACCAAATGGAGTCAGAAAGGGTTGAAAATTCGTGCTGTGGCTTTGAGTGGTGCATTATGAACACACAAAAAGTATGGAGTTCATAAAAGTCCAAAAAATTAAATCCCTTTGTAATAGATGAGCTTTCGTCCGAAACCGTGATACTTCGAAAGCGATTGTCCATTTTGCACACGAAGTGCATCCAGTTTTTGCCGTCACCCTCTCAACTTTTTAGCACATGCTATGTGGGTGAAATGATGATACCATGCCAACTTTCAACCTTTTCAGAGTTCATTTGAAGTGCTTTTCAATTTCAGGGTCATTTAGCTAAAAAAAATCAGTAAGTGCATGAAAAATACCAAATGAAGTCAGAAAGGGCTGAAAATTGATGATGTGGCTTTGAGTTGTGCATTTTGAACACACAAAAAGTATGGAGTTCAAATAAGTTAAAAAAATGAAATCCCTTTGTAACAGATGAGTTTTCGTCCGAAACCGTGATACTTTGAAAATGATTGTCCATTTTGCACACGAAGGGCATCCAGTTTTTGCCGTAACCCTCTCAACCTTTTACCAGATGCTATGTGGGTGAAATGATGATACCATGCCAACTTTCTACCTTTTTAGAGTTCATTTGAAGTGCTTTTCAATTTCAGGGTCATTCAGCTAAAAAAATCAGTAAGTGCATGAAAAATACCACATGAAGTCAAAAAGGGTTGAAAATTTATGAAGTGGGCTTTGAGTGGTGCATTTCGAACACACAAAAAGTATGGAGTTCAAATAAGTTAAAAAATGAAATCCCTTTGTAATACATAAGTTTTCGTCCGAAATCGTAATACTTTGAAAGAGATTGTCCATTTTGCACACGAAGTGCATCCATTTTTTGCCATAACCCTCTCGACTTTTTAGCACATTCTATGTGGGTGAAATGATAATACCATGCCAGATTTCAACCTTTTCAGAGTTCATTTGAAGTGCTTTTCAATTTCAGGGTCATTTAGCTCAAAAAAATTAGTAAGTGCATGAAAAATACGAAATGAAGTCAGAAAGGGTTGATAATTGATGATGTGGCTTTTAGGTGTGCATTTTGAACACACAAAAAGTATGGAGTTCAAATAAGTTCAACTTTGTAACATCGTCCGAAACCATGATACTTCGAAAGAGATTGTCCATTTTGCACACAAAGTGCATCCAGTTTTTTCCGTAACCCTCTCAACTTTTTACCACATGCTATGTGGCTGAAATTATGATACCATGCCAACTTTCAACCTGTTCAGAGTTCATTTGAAGTGCTTGTCAATTTCAAGGTCATTTAGCTATAAAAATCAGTAAGTGCATGAAAAATACCAAATGGAGTCAGAAAGGGTTGAAAATTGGTGATGTGGCTTTGAGTGGTGCATTTTGAACACACAAAAAGTATGGAGTTCATATAATTCCAAAAAATTAAATCCCTTTGTAACTGATGAGTTTTCGTCCGAAATCGTGATACTTCGAAAGAGATTGTCCATTTTGCACACGAAGTGCATCCATTTTTTGCCGTAACCCTCTCAACCTTTTAGCAGATGCTATGTGGGTGAAATGATGATACCATGCCAACTTTCAACCTTTTCAGAGTTCATTTGAAGTGCTTTTCAATTTCAGGGTCATTCAGCTAAAAAATTCAGTAAGTGCATGAAAAATACCACATGAAGTCAAAAAGGGTTGAAAATTATGAAGTGGGCTTTGAGTGGTGCATTTCGAACACACAAAAAGTATGGAGTTCAAATAAGTTAAAAAATGAAATCCCTTTGTAATACATAAGTTAAAGTCCGAAATCGTAATACTTTGAAAGAGATTGTCCATTTTGCACACGAAGTGCATCCATTTTTTGCCATAACCCTCTCGACTTTTTAGCACATTCTATGTGGGTGAAATGATAATACCATGCCAGCTTTCAACCTTTTCAGAGTTCATTTGAAGTGCTTTTCAATTTCAGGGTCATTTAGCTCAAAAAATTAGTAAGTGCATGAAAAATACGAAATGAAGTCACAAAGGATTGATAATTGATGATGTGGCTTTTAGTTGTGCATTTTGAACACAGAAAAAGTATTGAGTTCAAATAAGTTCAACTTTGTAACATCGTCCGAAACCATGATACTTCGAAAGAGATTGTCCATTTTGCACACAAAGTGCATCCAGTTTTTTCTGTAACCCTCTCAACTTTTTACCACATGCTATGTGGGTGAAATGATGATACCGTGCCAACTTTCAACCTTTTCAGAGTTCATTTGAAGTGCTTGTCAATTTCAAGGTCATTTTGCTATAAAAATCAGTAAGTGCATGAAAAATACCAAATGGAGTCCGAAAGGTTTGAAAATTGGTGATGTGGCTTTGAGTGCTGCATTTTGAACACACAAAAAGTATGGAGTTCATAAAAGTCCGAAAAATTAAATCCCTTTGTAACTGATGAGTTTTCGTCCGAAATCGTGATACTTCGAAAGAGATTGTCCATTTTGCACACGAAGTGCATCCAGTTTTTGCCGTCACCCTCTCAACTTTTTAACACGTGCTATGTGGGTGAAATGATGATACCATGCCAAATTTCAACCTTTTTAGAGTTCAATGAAGTGCTTTTGAATTTTAGGGTCATTTAGCTCAAAAAAAAATCAGTAAGTGCACGAAAAATACCAACTGAAGTCAGAAAGGGTTGAAAATTGATGATGTAGCTTTGAGTGGTGCATTTTGAACACACAAAAAGTATGGAGTTCAAATAAGTTCAAAAAATGAAATCCGTTCATAACAGATGAGTTTTCGTCCGAAATCGTGATACTTCGAAAGAGATTGTCCATTTTGCACACGAAGTGCATCCATTTTTTGTCGTAACCTTGTCGACTTTTTAGCACATTCTATGTGGGTGAAATGATGATACCATGAAAACTTTCAACCTTTTAAGAGTTCATGTGAAGTGCTTTTCAATTTCAGGGTCATTTAGCGCAAAAAAATCAATAAGTGCATGAAAAATACCAAATGGAGTCAGAAAGGGTTGAAAATTCGTGCTGTGGCTTTGAGTGGTGCATTATGAACACACAAAAAGTATGGAGTTCATAAAAGTCCAAAAAATTAAATCCCTTTGTAATAGATGTCCGAAACCGTGATACTTCGAAAGCGATTGTCCATTTTGCACACGAAGTGCATCCAGTTTTTGCCGTCACCCTCTCAACTTTTTAGCACATGCTATGTGGGTGAAATGATGATACCATGCCAACTTTCAACCTTTTCAGAGTTCATTTGAAGTGCTTTTCAATTTCAGGGTCATTTAGCTAAAAAAAATCAGTAAGTGCATGAAAAATACCAAATGAAGTCAGAAAGGGCTGAAAATTGATGATGTGGCTTTGAGTTGTGCATTTTGAACACACAAAAAGTATGGAGTTCAAATAAGTTAAAAAAATGAAATCCCTTTGTAACAGATGAGTTTTCGTCCGAAACCGTGATACTTTGAAAAAGATTGTCCATTTTGCACACGAAGGGCATCCAGTTTTTGCCGTAACCCTCTCAACCTTTTAGCAGATGCTATGTGGGTGAAATGATGATACCATGCCAACTTTCTACCTTTTTAGAGTTCATTTGAAGTGCTTTTCAATTTCAGGGTCATTCAGCTAAAAAAATCAGTAAGTGCATGAAAAATACCACATGAAGTCAAAAAGGGTTGAAAATTTATGAAGTGGGCTTTGAGTGGTGCATTTCGAACACACAAAAAGTATGGAGTTCAAATAAGTTAAAAAATGAAATCCCTTTGTAATACATAAGTTTTCGTCCGAAATCGTAATACTTTGAAAGAGATTGTCCATTTTGCACACGAAGTGCATCCATTTTTTGCCATAACCCTCTCGACTTTTTAGCACATTCTATGTGGGTGAAATGATAATACCATGCCAGATTTCAACCTTTTCAGAGTTCATTTGAAGTGCTTTTCAATTTCAGGGTCATTTAGCTCAAAAAAATTAGTAAGTGCATGAAAAATACGAAATGAAGTCAGAAAGGGTTGATAATTGATGATGTGGCTTTTAGTTGTGCATTTTGAACACACAAAAAGTATGGAGTTCAAATAAGTTCAACTTTGTAACATCGTCCGAAACCATGATACTTCGAAAGAGATTGTCCATTTTGCACACAAAGTGCATCCAGTTTTTTCCGTAACCCTCTCAACTTTTTACCACATGCTATGTGGGTGAAATGATGATACCATGCCAACTTTCAACCTTTTCAGAGTTCATTTGAAGTGCTTGTCAATTTCAAGGTCATTTAGCAATAAAAATCAGTAAGTGCATGAAAAATACCAAATGGAGTCAGAAAGGGTTGAAAATTGGTGATGTGGCTTTGAGTGGTGCATTTTGAACACACAAAAAGTATGGAGTTCATATAATTCCAAAAAATTAAATCCCTTTGTAACTGATGAGTTTTCGTCCGAAATCGTGATACTTCGAAAGAGATTGTCCATTTTGCACACGAAGTGCATCCATTTTTTGCCGTAACCCTCTCAACCTTTTAGCAGATGCTATGTGGGTGAAATGATGATACCATGCCAACTTTCAACCTTTTCAGAGTTCATTTGAAGTGCTTTTCAATTTCAGGGTCATTCAGCTAAAAAAATCAGTAAGTGCATGGAAAATACCACATGAAGTCAAAAAGGGTTGAAAATTATGAAGTGGGCTTTGAGTGGTGCATTTCGAACACACAAAAAGTATGGAGTTCAAATAAGTTAAAAAATGAAATCCCTTTGTAATACATAAGTTTACGTCCGAAATCGTAATACTTTGAAAGAGATTGTCCATTTTGCACACGAAGTGCATCCATTTTTTGCCATAACCCTCTTAACTTTTTAGCACATTCTATGTGGGTGAAATGATAATACCATGCCAGCTTTCAACCTTTTCAGAGTTCATTTGAAGTGCTTTTCAATTTCAGGGTCATTTTGCTCAAAAAATTAGTAAGTGCATGAAAAATACGAAATGAAGTCACAAAGGGTTGATAATTGATGATGTGGCTTTTAGTTGTGCATTTTGAACACACAAAAAGTATGGAGTTCAAATAAGTTCAACTTTGTAACATCGTCCGAAACCATGATACTTCGAAAGAGATTGTCCATTTTGCACACAAAGTGCATCCAGTTTTTTCTGTAACCCTCTCAACTTTTTACCACATGCTATGTGGGTGAAATGATGATACCGTGCCAACTTTCAACCTTTTCAGAGTTCATTTGAAGTGCTTGTCAATTTCAAGGTCATTTTGCTATAAAAATCAGTAAGTGCATGAAAAATACCAAATGGAGTCAGAAAGGGTTGAAAATTGGTGATGTGGGTTGAGTGGTGCATTTTGAACACACAAAAAGTATGGAGTTCATAAAAGTCCAAAAATTAAATCCCTTTCTAACTGACGAGTTTTCGTCCGAAATCGTGATACTTCGAAAGAGATTGTCCATTTTGCACACGAAGTGCATCCAGTTTTTGCCGTCACCCTCTCAACTTTTTAACACATGCTATGTGGGTGAAATGATGATACCATGCCAACTTTCAACCTTTTCAGAGTTCATTGAAGTGCTTTTCAATTTTAGGGTCATTTAGCTCAAAAAAATCAGTAAGTGCACGAAAAATACCAAATGAAGTCAGAAAGGGTTGAAAATTGATGATGTGGCTTTGAGTGGTGCATTTTGAACACACAAAAAGTATGGAGTTAAAATAAGTTCAAAAAATGAAATCCGTTCATAACAGATGAGTTTTCGTCCGAAATCGTGATACTTCGAAAGACATTGTCCATTTTGCACACGAAGTGCATCCATTTTTTGCCATAACCCTCTCGACTTTCTAGCACATTATATGTGGGTGAAATGATAATACCATGCCAGCTTTCAACCTTTTCAGAGTTCATTGTAAGTGCTTTTCAATTTCAGGGTAATTGAGCTCAAAAAAATCAGTAAGAGCATGAAAAATACCAAATGAAGTCAGAAAGCGTTGAAAATTGATGATGTAGCTTTGAGTTGTGCATTTTGAACACACAAAAAGTATGGAGTTCAAATAAGTTCAACTTTGTAACATCGTCCGAAACCGTGATACTTCGAAAGAGATTGTCCATTTTGCACACGAACTGCATCCAGTTTTTGCCGTCACCCTCTCAACTTTTTAACACATGCTATGTGGGTGAAATGATGATACCATGCCAACTTTCACCCTTTTCAGAGTTCATTTGAAGTGCTTTTTAATTTCAGGGTCATTTAGCTCAAAAAAATCAGCAAGTGCATGAAAAATACCAAATGATGTCAGAAAGGGTTGAAAATTGATGATGTCACTTTGAGTGGTGCATTTTGAACACACGAAAAGTATGGAGTTCAAATAAGTTCAAAAAATGAAATCCTTTCATAACAGATGAGTTTTCGTCCGAAATCATGATACTTCGAAAGAGATCACCCATTTTGCACACGAAGTGCATCCATTTTTTGCCGTAACCTGATCGACTTTTTAGAACATTCTATGTGGGTTAAATGATAATACGATGCCAACTTTCAACCTTTTGAGAGTTCATTTGAAGTGCTTTTCAATTTCATGGTCATTTAGCTAAAACAAAATCAGTAAGTGCATGAAAAATACTAAGTGAAGTCAGAAAGGGCTGAAAATTGATGATGTGGCTTTGAGTTGTGCATTTTGAACACACAAAAAGTATGGATTTCAAATAAGTTAAAAAAATGAAATCCCTTTGTAACAGATGAGTTTTCGTCCGGAACCGTGATACTTCGAAAGAGATTGTCCATTTTGCACACGAAGGTCATCCAGTTTTTGCCGTAACCCTCTCAACCTTTTAGCAGATGCTATGTGGGTGAAATGATGATACCATGCCAACTTTCAACCTTTTCATAGTTCATTTGAAGTGCTTTTCAATTTCAGGGTCATTCAGCTAAAAAAATCAGTAAGTGCATGAAAAATACCACATGAAGTCAAAAAGGGTTGAAAATTTATGAAGTGGGCTTTGAGTGGTGCATTTCGAACACACAAAAAGTATGGAGTTCAAATAAGTTAAAAAATGAAATCCCTTTGTAATACATAAATTTTCGTCCGAAATCGTAATAATTTGGAAGAGATTGTCCATTTTGCACACGAAGTGCATCCATTTTTTGCCATAACCCTCTCGACTTTTTAGCACATTCTATGTGGGTGAAATGATAATACCATGCCAGCTTTCAACCTTTTCAGAGTTCATTTGAAGTGCTTTTCAATTTCAGGGTCATTTAGCTCAAAAAAATTAGTAAGTGCACGAAAAATACGAAATGAAGTCAGAAAGGGTTGATAATTGATGATGTGGCTTTTAGTTGTGCATTTTGAACACACAAAAAGTATGGAGTTCAAATAAGTTCAACTTTGTAACATCGTCCGAAACCATGATACTTCGAAAGAGATTGTCCATTTTGCACACAAAGTGCATCCAGTTTTTTCCGTAACCCTCTCAACTTTTTACCACATGCTATGAGGGTGAAATGATGATACCGTGCCAACTTTCAACCTTTTGAGAGTTCATTTGAAGTGCTTGTCAATTTCAAGGTCATTTAGCTATAAAAATCAGTAAGTGCATGAAAAATACCAAATGGAGTCAGAAAGGGTTGAAAATTGGTGATGTGGCTTTGAGTGCTGCATTTTGAACACACAAAAAGTATGGAGTTCATAAAAGTCCAAAAAATTAAATCCCTTTGTAACTGATGAGTTTTCGTCCGAAATCGTGATACTTCGAAAGGGATTGTCCATTTTGCACACGAACTACATCCAGTTTTTGCCGTCACCCTCTCAACTTTTTACCACATGCTATGTGGGTGAAATGATGATACCATGCCAACTTTCAACCTTTTCAGAGTTCATTTGAAGTGCTTTTTAATTTCAGGGTCATTTAGCTAAAAACAAATCAGTAAGTGCACGAAAATTACCAAATGAAGTCAGAAAGGGTTGAAAATTGATGATGTGGCTTTGAGTGCTGTATTTTGAACACAGAAAAAGTATGGAGTTCAAATAAGTTCAAAAAATGAAATCCTTTCATAACAGATGAGTTTTCGTCCGAAATCGTGATACTTCGAAAGAGATCATCCATTTTGCACACCAAGTGCATCCATTTTTTGCCGTAACCCCATCGACTTCTTAGAACATTCTATGTGGGATAAATGATGATACCATGCCAACTTTCAACCTTGTGAGAGTTCATTTGAAGTGCTTTTCAATTTCATGGTCATTTAGCTAAAACAAAATCTGTAAGTGCATGAAAAATACTAAGTGAAGTCGGAAAGGGCTGAAAATTGATGATGTGGCTTTGAGTTGTGAATTTTGAACACACAAAAAGTATGGATTTCAAATAAGTTCAAAAAATGAAATCCCTTTGTAACAGATGAGTTTTCGTCCGGAACCGTGATACTTTGAAAGAGATTGTCCATTTTGCACACGAAGGGCATCCAGTTTTTGCCGTAACCCTCTCAACCTTTTAGCAGATGCTAGGTGGGTGAAATGATGATACCATGCCAACTTTCAACCTTTTCAGAGTTCATTTGAAGTGCTTTTCAATTTCAGGGTCATTCAGCTAAAAAAATCAGTAAGTGCATGAAAAATACCACATGAAGTCAAAAAGGGTTGAAAATTTATGAAGTGGGCTTTGAGTGGTGCATTTCGAACACACAAAAAGTATGGAGTTCAAATAAGTTAAAAAATGAAATCCCTTTGTAATACATAAATTTTCGTCCGACATCGTATTACTTTGAAAGAGATTGTCCATTTTGCACACGAAGTGCATCCATTTTTTGCCATAACCCTCTCGACTTTTTAGCACATTCTATGTGGGTGAAATGATAATACCATGCCAGCTTTCAACCTTTTCAGAGTTCATTTGAAGTGCTTTTCAATTTCAGGGTCATTTAGCTCAAAAAAATTAGTAAGTGCATGAAAAATACGAAATGAAGTCAGAAAGGGTTGATAATTGATGATGTGGCTTTTAGTTGTGCATTTTGAACACACAAAAAGAATGGAGTTCAAATAAGTGCAACTTTGTAACATCGTCCGAAACCGAGATACTTCGAAAGAGAGTGTCCATTTTGCACACAAAGTGCATCCAGTTTTTTCCGTAACCCTCTCAACTTTTTACCACATGCTATGTGGGTGAAATGATGATACCGTGCCAACTTTCAACCTTTTGAGAGTTCATTTGAAGTGCTTGTCAATTTCAAGGTCATTTAGCTATAAAAATCAGTAAGTGCATGAAAAATACCAAATGGAGTCAGAAAGGGTTGAAAATTGGTGATGTGGCTTTGAGTGGTGCATTTTGAACACACAAAAAGTATGGAGTTCATAAAAGTCCAAAAAATTAAATCCCTTTGTAATAGATGAGTTTTCGTCCGAAACTGTGATACTTCGAAAGCGATTGTCCATTTTGCACACGAAGTACATCCAGTTTTTGCCGTCACCCTCTCAACTTTTTAGCACATGCTATGTGGGTGAAATGATGATACCATGCCAACTTTCAACCTTTTCAGAGTTCATTTGAAGTGCTTTTCAATTTCAGGGTTATTTGCTAAAAAAATCAGTAAGTGCACGAAAAATACCAAATGAAGTCAGAAAGGATTGAAAATTGATGATGTGGCTTTGAGTGGTGCATTTTGAACACACAAAAAGTATGGAGTTCAAATAAGTGCAAAAAATGAAATCCGTTCATAACAGATGAGTTTTCGTTCGAAATAGTGATACTTCGAAAGAGATTGTCCATTTTGCACACGAAGTGCATCCATTTTTTGCCCTAACCCTATCGACTTTTCAGCAAATTCTATGTGGGTGAAATGATGATACCATGCCAACTTTCAACCTTTTGAGAGTTCATTTGAAGTGCTTTTCAATTTCAGGGTCATTTAGCTCAAAAAAATCACTAAGTGCATGAAAAATACAAAATGAAGTCAAAAAGGGTTGAAAATTGATGATGTGGCTTTGAGTTGTGCATTTTGAACACACAAAAAGTGTGGAGTTCAAATAAGTTCAAGCAAATGAAATCCCTTTGTAACAGATGAGTTTTCGTCCGAAACCATGTTACTTCGAAAGAGATTGTCCATTTTGGACGCGAAGTGCATCCAGTTTTTTCCGTAACCCTCTCAACTTTTTACCACATGCTATGTGGGTGAAATGATGATACCATGCCAACTTTCAACCTTTTCAAAGTTCATTTTAAGTGCTTTTCAATTTCAAGGTCATTTAGCTCAAAAAAATCAGTAAGTGCATGAAAAATACCAAATGGAGTCAGAAAGGGTTGAAAATTGGTGATGTGGATTTGAGTGGTGCATTTTGAACACACAAAAAGTATGGAGTTCAAATAAGTTCAAAAAATGAAATCCCTTTGTAACAGATGAGTTTCCGTCCGAAACCGTGATACTTTGAAAGAGATGGTCCACTTTGCACACATAGGGCATCTACCTTTTGCCGTAACCCTCTAAACCTTTTAGCACATGCTATGTGGGTGAAATGATGATACCATGCGAACATTCAACCTTCTCAGAGTTCATTTGAAGTGCTTTTCAATTTCAGGGTCATTCAGCTAAAAAAATCAGTAAGTGCATGAAATATACCAAATGAAGTTAGAAAGGGTTGAAATTTTATGAATTGGGCTTTGAGTGCTGCATTTCGAAGACACAAAAAGTATGGAGTTCAAATAAGTTCAAAAAATGAAATCCCTTTCTAATACATAAGTTTTCGTCCGAAATCGTAATACTTTGAAAGAGATTGTCCATTTTGCACACGAAGTGCATCTAGTTTTTGCCGTAACCCTCTCAACTTTTTAGCACATTCTATGTCGGTGAAATGTTAATACCATGCCAACTTTCAACCTTTTCAGATTTCATTTGAAGTATTTTTCAATTTCAGGGTCATTCAGCTCAAAAAAATCAGTAAGTGTATGAAAATACCAAATGGAGTTAGAAAGGGTTGAGGATTGGTGATGTGGATTTGAGTGGTGCAGTTTGAACACACAAAAAGTATGGAGTTCATAAAAGTCCAAAAAATTAAATCTCTTCGTAACAGATGAGTTCTCGTCCAAAACCGTGATACTTCGAAAGAGATTGTCCATTTTGCACACGAAGTGCATCCATTTTTTGCCGTAACCCTATCGACCTTTTAGCAAATTCTATGTGGGTGAAATGATGATACCATGCCAACTTTCAACCTTTTGAGAGTTCATTTGAAGTGCTTTTCAATTTCGGGGTCATTTAGCTCAAAAAAATCAGTAAGTGCATGAAAAATAGAAAATGAAGTCAGAAAGGGTTGAAAATTGATGATGTGGCTTTGAGTTGTGCATTTTGAACACACAAAAAGTATGGAGTTCAAATAAGTTCAAAAACATGAAATCCCTTTGTAACAGATGAGTTTTCGTCCGAAACCATGATACTTCGAAAGAGATTGTCCATTTTGGACGCGAAGTGCATTCAGTTTTTGCCGTAACCCTCTCAACTTTTTACCACATGCTATGTCGGTGAAATGATGATACCATGCCAACTTTCAACCGTTTCAGAGTTCATTTGAAGTCCTTTTCAATTTCAGGGTCATTTAGCTCAAAAAAATCAGTAAGTGCATGAAAAATACCAAATGAAGTTAGAAAGGGTTGAAATTTTATGAAGTGGGCTTTGAGTGGTGCATTTCGAAGACACAAAAAGTATGGAGTTCAAATAAGTTCAAAAAATGAAATCCCTTTCTAATACATAAGTTTTCGTCCGAAATCGTAATACTTTGAAAGAGATTGTCCATTTTGCACACCAAGTGCATCCAGTTTTTGCCGTAACCCTCTCAACGTTTTAGCACATTCTATGTCGGTGAAATGTTAATACCATGCCAACTTTCAACCTTTTCAGATTTCATTTGAAGTATTTTTCAATTTCAGGGTCATTCAGCTCAAAAAAATCAGTAAGTGCATGAAAAATACCAAATGAAGTTAGAAAGGGTTGAAATTTTATGAAGTGGGCTTTGAGTGGTGCATTTCGAAGACACAAAAAGTATGGAGTTCAAATAAGTTCAAAAAATGAAATCCCTTTCTAATACATAAGTTTTCGTCCGAAATCGTAATACTTTGAAAGAGATTGTCCATTTTGCACACGAAGTGCATCCAGTTTTTGCCGTAACCCTCTCAACCTTTTAGCACATTCTATGTCGGTGAAATGTTAATACCATGCCAACTTTCAACCTTTTCAGATTTCATTTGAAGTATTTTTCAATTTCAGGGTCATTCAGCTCAAAAAAATTAGTAAGTGCATGAAAATACCAAATGGAGTTAGAAAAGGTTGAGGATTGGTGATGTGGATTTGAGTGGTGCAGTTTGAACACACAAAAAGTATGGACTTCATAAAAGTCCAAAAAATTAAATCTCTTCGTAAAAGATGAGTTCTCGTCCAAAACCGTGATACTTCGAAAGAGATTGTCCATTTGCACACGAAGTGCATCCATTTTTTGCGTAACCCTATCGACTTTTTAGCACATTCTATGTCGATGAAATGATGATACCATGCCAACTTTCAACCTTTTGAGAGTTCATTTGAAGTGCTTGTCAATTTCAGGGTCATTTAGCTCAATAAAATCAGTAAGTGCATGAAAAATACGAAATGAAGTCAGAAAGGATTGAAAATTGATGATGTGGCTTTGAGTTGTGCATATTGAACACACAAAAAGTATGGAGTTCAAATATGTTCAAAAAAATGAAATCCCTTTGTAACAGATGAGTTTTCGTACGAAACCATGATACTTCGAAAGAGATTGTCCATTTTGGACGCGAAGTGCATCCAGTTTTTGCCGTAACCCTCTCAACTTTTTACCGCATGCTATGTGGGTGAAATGATGATACCATACCAACTTTCAACCTTTTCAAAGTTCATTTGAAGTGCTTTTTAATTTCAAGGTCATTTAGCTCAAACAAATCAGTAAGTGCATGAAAAATACCAAATGGAGTCAGAAAGGGTTGAAAATTGGTGACGTGGATTTGAGTGGTGCATTTTGATCACACAAAAAGTATGGAGTTCAAATAACTTCAAAAAATGAAATCCCTTTGTAACAGATGAGTGTTCGTCCGAAACCGTGATACCTTGAAAGAGATTGTCCACTTTGCACATGAAGGGCATCTAGCTTTTGCCGTAACCCTCTAAACCTTTTAGCACATGCTATGTGGAAGAAATGATGATACCATGCGAACTTTCAATCTTTTTAGAGTTCATTTGAAGTGCTTTTCAATTTCAGGGTCATTCAGCTAAAAAAATCAGTAAGTGCATGAAAAATACCAAATGAAGTCAGAAAGGGTTGAAATTTTATGAAGTGGGCTTTGAGTGGTGCATTTCGAAGACTCAAAAAGTATGGAGTTCAAATAAGTTCAAAAAATGAAATCCCTTTCTAATACATAAGTTTTCGTCCGAAATCGTAATACTTTGAAAGAGATTGTCCATTTTGCACACGAAGTGCATGTAGTTTTTGCCGTAACCCTCTAAATTTTTTAGCACATTCTATGTCGGTGAAATGTTAATACCATGCCAACTTTCAACCTTTTCAGATTTCATTTGAAGTATTTTTCAATTTCAGGGTCATTCAGCTCAAAAAAATCAGTGAGTGCATGAAAATACCAAATGGAGTTAGAAAGGGTTGAGAATTGGTGATGTGGATTTGAGTGGTGCATTTTGAACACACAAAAAGTATAGAGTTCAAATAAGTTCAAAAAATGAAATCCGTTCATAACAGATGAGTTTTCGTTCGAAATCGTGATACTTCGAAAGAGATTGTCCATTTTGCACACGAAGTGCATCCATTTTTTGCCGTAACCCTATCGACTTTTTAGAAAATTCTATATGGGTGAAATGATGATACCATGCCAACTTTCAACCTTTTGAGAGTTCATTTGAAGTGCTTTTCAATTTCAGGGTCATTTAGCTCAAAAAAATCAGTAAGTGCATGAAAAATACAAAATGAAGTCAGAAAGGGTTGAAAATTGATGATGTGGCTTTGAGTTGTGCATTTTGAACACACAAAAAGTATGGAGTTCAAGTAAGTTCAAAAACATGAAATCCCTTTGTAACAGATGAGTTTTCGTCCGAAACCATGATACTTCGAAAGAGATTGTCCATTTTGGACGCGAAGTGCATCCAGTTTTTGCCGTAACCCTCTCAACTTTTTACCACATGCTATGTGGGTGAAATGATGATACCATGCCAACTTTCAACCGTTTCAGAGTTCATTTGAAGTGCTTTTTAATTTCAAGGTCATTTAGCTCAAAAAAATCAGTAAGTGCATGAAAAATACCAAATGGAGTCAGAAAGGGTTGAAAATTGGTGATGTGGATTTGAGTGGTGCATTTTGAACACACAAAAAGTATGGAGTTCAAATAAGTTCAAAAAATGAAATCCCTTTGTAACAGATGAGTTTCCGTCCGAAACCGTGATACTTTGAAAGAGATTGTCCACTTTGCACACATAGGGCATCTACCTTTTGCCGTAACCCTCTAAACCTTTTAGCAAATGCTATGTGGGTGAAATGATGATACCATGCAAACTTTCAACCTTCTCAGAGTTCATTTGAAGTGCTTTTCAATTTCAGGGTCATTCAGCTAAAAAAAATCAGTAAGTGCATGAAAAATACCAAATGAAGTTAGAAAGGGTTGAAATTTTATGAAGTGGGCTTTCAGTGGTGCATTTCGAAGACACAAAAAGTATGGAGTTCAAATAAGTTCAAAAAATGAAATCCCTTTCTAATACATAATTTTTCGTCCGAAATCGTAATACTTTGAAAGAGATTGTCCATTTTGCACATGAAGTGCATCCAGTTTTTGCCGTAACCCTCTCAACTTTTTAGCACATTCTATGTCGGTGATATGTTAATACCATGCCAACTTTCAACCTTTTCAGATTTCATTTGATGTATTTTTCAATTTTAGGGTCATTCAGCTCAAAAAAATCAGTAAGTGCATGAAAATACCAAATGGAGTTAGAAAGGGTTGAGGATTGGTGATGTGGATTTGAGTGGTGCAGTTTGAACACACAAAAAGTATGGAGTTCATAAAAGTCCAAAAAATTAAATCTCTTCGTAACAGATGAGTTCTCGTCCAAAACCGTGATTCTTCGAAAGAGATTGTCCATTTTGCACACGAAGTGCATCCATTTTTTGCGTAACCCTGTCAACTTTTTAGCACATTCTATGTCGGTGAAATGATGATACCATGCCAACTTTCAACCTTTTGAGAGTTCATTTGAAGTGCATTTCAATTTCAGGGTCATTTAGCTCAATAAAATCAGTAAGTGCATGAAAAATACGAAATGAAGTCAGAAAGGATTGAAAATTGATGATGTGGCTTTGAGTTGTGCATATTGAACACACAAAAAGTATGGAGTTCAAATAAGTTCAAAAAAATGAAATCCCTTTGTAACAGATGAGTTTTCGTACGAAACCATGATACTTCGAAAGAGATTGTCCATTTTGGACGCGAAGTGCATCCAGTTTTTGCCGTAACCCTCTCAACTTTTTACCACATGCTATGTGGGTGAAATGATGATACCATGCCAACTTTCAACCTTTTCAAAGTTCATTTTAAGTGCTTTTCAATTTCAAGGTCACTTAGCTCACAAAAATCAGTAAGTGCATGAAAAATACCAAATGGAGTCAGAAAGGGTTGAAAATTGGTGATGTGGATTTGAGTGGTGCATTTTGATCACACAAAAAGTATGGAGTTCAAATAAGTTCAAAAAATGAAATCCCTTTGTAACAGATGAGTGTTCGTCCGAAACCGTGATACCTTGAAAGAGATTGTCCACTTTGCACATGAAGGGCATCTAGCTTTTGCCGTAACCCTCTAAACCTTTTAGCACATGCTATGTGGAAGAAATGATGATACCATGCGAACTTTCAATCTTTTCAGAGTTCATTTGAAGTGCTTTTCAATTTCAGGGTCATTCAGCTAAAAAAAATCAGTAAGTGCATGAAAAATACCAAATGAAGTCAGAAAGGGTTGAAATTTTATGAAGTGGGCTTTGAGTGGTGCATTTCAAAGACACAAAAAGTATGGAGTTCAAATAAGTTCAAAAACATGAAATCCCTTTGTAACAGATGAGTTTTCGTCCGAAACCATGATACTTCGAAAGAGATTGTCCATTTTGGACGCGAAGTGCATTCAGTTTTTGCCGTAACCCTCTCAACTTTTTACCACATGCTATGTGGGTGAAATGATGATACCATGCCAACTTTCAACCGTTTCAGAGTTCATTTGAAGTCCTTTTCAATTTCAGGGTCATTTAGCTCAAAAAAATCAGTAAGTGCATGAAAAATACCAAATGAAGTTAGAAAGGGTTGAAATTTTATGAAGTGGGCTTTGAGTGGTGCATTTCGAAGACACAAAAAGTATGGAGTTCAAATAAGTTCAAAAAATGAAATCCCTTTCTAATACATAAGTTTTCGTCCGAAATCGTAATACTTTGAAAGAGATTGTCCATTTTGCACACCAAGTGCATCCAGTTTTTGCCATAACCCTCTCAACGTTTTAGCACATTCTATGTCGGTGAAATGTTAATACCATGCCAACTTTCAACCTTTTCAGATTTCATTTGAAGTATTTTTCAATTTCAGGGTCATTCAGCTCAAAAAAATCAGTAAGTGCATGAAAAATACCAAATGAAGTTAGAAAGGGTTGAAATTTTATGAAGTGGGCTTTGAGTGGTGCATTTCGAAGACACAAAAAGTATGGAGTTCAAATAAGTTCAAAAAATGAAATCCCTTTCTAATACATAAGTTTTCGTCCGAAATCGTAATACTTTGAAAGAGATTGTCCATTTTGCACACGAAGTGCATCCAGTTTTTGCCGTAACCCTCTCAACCTTTTAGCACATTCTATGTCGGTGAAATGTTAATACCATGCCAACTTTCAACCTTTTCAGATTTCATTTGAAGTATTTTTCAATTTCAGGGTCATTCAGCTCAAAAAAATCAGTAAGTGCATGAAAATACCAAATGGAGTTAGAAAAGGTTGAGGATTGGTGATGTGGATTTGAGTGGTGCAGTTTGAACACACAAAAAGTATGGACTTCATAAAAGTCCAAAAAATTAAATCTCTTTGTAAAAGATGAGTTCTCGTCCAAAACCGTGATACTTCGAAAGAGATTGTCCATTTGCACACGAAGTGCATCCATTTTTTGCGTAACCCTATCGACTTTTTAGCACATTCTATGTCGATGAAATGATGATACCATGCCAACTTTCAACCTTTTGAGAGTTCATTTGAAGTGCTTGTCAATTTCAGGGTCATTTAGCTCAATAAAATCAGTAAGTGCATGAAAAATACGAAATGAAGTCAGAAAGGATTGAAAATTGATGATGTGGCTTTGAGTTGTGCATATTGAACACACAAAAAGTATGGAGTTCAAATATGTTCAAAAAAATGAAATCCCTTTGTAACAGATGAGTTTTCGTACGAAACCATGATACTTCGAAAGAGATTGTCCATTTTGGACGCGAAGTGCATCCAGTTTTTGCCGTAACCCTCTCAACTTTTTACCACATGCTATGTGGGTGAAATGATGATACCATGCCAACTTTCAACCTTTTCAAAGTTCATTTGAAGTGCTTTTTAATTTCAAGGTCATTTAGCTCAAACAAATCAGTAAGTGCATGAAAAATACCGAATGGAGTCAGAAAGGGTTGAAAATTGGTGACGTGGATTTGAGTGGTGCATTTTGATCACACAAAAAGTATGGAGTTCAAATAACTTCAAAAAATGAAATCCCTTTGTAACAGATGAGTGTTCGTCCGAAACCGTGATACCTTGAAAGAGATTGTCCACTTTGCACATGAAGGGCATCTAGCTTTTGCCGTAACCCTCTAAACCTTTTAGCACATGCTATGTGGAAGAAATGATGATACCATGCGTACTTTCAATCTTTTAAGAGTTCATTTGAAGTGCTTTTCAATTTCAGGGTCATTCAGCTAAAAAAATCAGTAAGTGCATGAAAAATACCAAATGAAGTCAGAAAGGGTTGAAATTTTATGAAGTGGGCTTTGAGTGGTGCATTTCGAAGACTCAAAAAGTATGGAGTTCAAATAAGTTCAAAAAATAAAATCCCTTTCTAATACATAAGTTTTCGTCCGAAATCGTAATACTTTGAAAGAGATTGTCCATTTTGCACACGAAGTGCATGTAGTTTTTGCCGTAACCCTCTAAAATTTTTAGCACATTCTATGTCAGTGAAATGTTAATACCATGCCAACTTTCAACCTTTTCAGATTTCATTTGAAGTATTTTTCAATTTCAGGGTCATTGAGCTCAAAAAAATCAGTGAGTGCATGAAAATACCAAATAGAGTTAGAAAGGGTTGAGAATTGGTGATGTGGATTTGAGTGGTGCATTTTGAACACACAAAAAGTATGGAATTCAAATAAGTTCAAAAAATGAAATCCGTTCATAACAGATGAGTTTTCGTTCGAAATCGTGATACTTCGAAAGAGATTGTCCATTTTGCACACGAAGTGCATCCATTTTTTGCCGTAACCCTATCGACTTTTTAGCAAATTCTATATGGGTGAAATGATGATACCATGCCAACTTTCAACCTTTTGAGAGTTCATTTGAAGTGCTTTTCAATTTCAGGGTCATTTAGCTCAAAAAAATCAGTAAGTGCATGAAAAATACAAAATGAAGTCAGAAAGGGTTGAAAATTGATGATGTGGCTTTGAGTTGTGCATTTTGAACACACAAAAAGTATGGAGTTCAAGTAAGTTCAAAAACATGAAATCCCTTTGTAACAGATGAGTTTTCGTCTGAAACCATGATACTTCGAAAGAGATTGTCCATTTTGGACGCGAAGTGCATCCAGTTTTTGCCTTAACCCTCTCAACTTTTTACCACATGCTATGTGGGTGAAATGATGATACCATGCCAACTTTCAACCGTTTCAGAGTTCATTTGAAGTGCTTTTTAATTTCAAGGTCATTTAGCTCAAAAAAATCAGTAAGTGCATGAAAAATACCAAATGGAGTCAGAAAGGGTTGAAAATTGGTGATGTGGATTTGAGTGGTGCATTTTTAACACACACAAAGTATGGAGTTCAAATAAGTTCAAAAAATGAAATCCCTTTGTAACAGATGAGTTTCCGTCCGAAACCGTGATACTTTGAAAGAGATTGTCCACTTTGCACACATAGGGCATCTACCTTTTGCCGTAACCCTCTAAACCTTTTAGCAAATGCTATGTGGGTGAAATGATGATACCATGCAAACTTTCAACCTGCTCGGAGTTCATTTGAAGTGCTTTTCAATTTCAGGGTCATTCAGCTAAAAAAAATCAGTAAGTGCATGAAAAATACCAAATGAAGTTAGAAAGGGTTGAAATTTTATGAAGTGGGCTTTGAGTGGTGCATTTCGAAGACACAAAAAGTATGGAGTTCAAATAAGTTCAAAAAATGAAATCCCTTTCTAATACATAAGTTTTCGTCCGAAATCCTAATACTTTGAAAGAGATTGTCCATTTTGCACACGAAGTGCATCCAGTTTTTGCCGTAACCCTCTCAACTTTTTAGCACATTCTATGTCGGTGAAATGTTAATACCATGCCAACTTTCAACCTTTTCAGATTTCATTTGAAGTATTTTTCAATTTCAGGGTCATTCAGCTCAAAAAAATCAGCAAGTGCATGAAAATACCAAATGGAGTTAGAAAGGGTTGAGGATTGGTGATGTGGATTTGAGTGGTGCAGTTTGAACACACAAAAAGTATGGAGTTCATAAAAGTCCAAAAAATTAAATCTCTTCGTAACAGATGAGTTCTCGTCCAAAACCGTGATACTTCGAAAGAGATTGTCCATTTTGCACACGAAGTGCATCCATTTTTTGCGTAACCCTATCAACTTTTTAGCACATTCTATGTCGGTGAAATGATGATACCATGCCAACTTTCAACCTTTTGAGAGTTCATTTGAAGTGCTTTTCAATTTCAGGGTCATTTAGCTCAATAAAATCAGTAAGTGCATGAAAAATACGAAATGAAGTCAGAAAGGATTGAAAATTGATGATGTGGCTTTGAGTTGTGCATATTGAACACACAAAAAGTATGGAGTTCAAATAAGTTCAAAAAAATGAAATCCCTTTGTAACAGATGAGTTTTCGTACGAAACCATGATACTTCGAAAGAGATTGTCCATTTTGGACGCGAAGTGCATCCAGTTTTTGCCGTAACCCTCTCAACATTTTACCACATGCTATGTGGGTGAAAAGATGATACCATGCCAACTTTCAACCTTTTCAAAGTTCATTTTAAGTGCTTTTCAATTTCAAGGTCACTTAGCTCACAAAAATCAGTAAGTGCATGAAAAATACCAAATGGAGTCAGAAAGGGTTGAAAATTGGTGATGTGGATTTGAGTGGTGCATTTTGATCACACAAAAAGTATGGAGTTCAAATAAGTTCAAAAAATGAAATCCCTTTGTAACAGATGAGTGTTCGTCCGAAACCGTGATACCTTGAAAGAGATTGTGCACTTTGCACATGAAGGGCATCTAGCTTTTGCCGTAACCCTCTAAACCTTTTAGCACATGCTATGTGGAAGAAATGATGATACCATGCGAACTTTCAATCTTTTCAGAGTTCATTTGAAGTGCTTTTCAATTTCAGGGTCATTCAGCTAAAAAAAAACAGTAAGTGCATGAAAAATACCAAATGAAGTCAGAAAGGGTTGAAATTTTATGAAGTGGGCTTTGAGTGGTGCATTTCAAAGACACAAAAAGTATGGAGTTCAAATAAGTTCAAAAAATGAAATCCCTTTGTAATATATAAGTTTTCGTCCGAAATCGTAATACTTTGAAAGAGATTGTCCATTTTGCACACGAAGTGCATCCAGTTTTTGCCGTAACCCTCTGAAATTTTTAGCACATTGTATGTCGGTGAAATGTTAATACCATGCCAACTTTCAACCTTTTCAGAGTTCATTTGAAGTGCTTTTCAATTTCAGGGTCATTCAGCTAAAAAAAATCAGTAAGTGCATGAAAAATACCAAATGAAGTCAAAAAGGGTTGAAAATTTATGAAGTGGGCTTTGAGTGGTGCATTTCGAACACACAAAAAGTATGGAGTTCAAATAAGTTAAAAAATCAAATCCCTTTGTAATACATAAGCTTTCGTCCGAAATCGTAATACTTTGAAAGAGATTGTCCATTTTGCACACGAAGTGCATCCATTTTTTGCCATCACCCTCTCGAATTTTTAGCACATTCTATATGGGTGAAATGATAATACCATGCCAGCTTTCAACCTTTTCAGAGTTCATTTGAAGTGCTTTTCAATTTCAGGGTCATTTAGCTCAAAAAAATTAGTAAGTGCATGAAAAATACGAAATGAAGTCAGAAATGGTTGATAATTAATGATGTGGCTTTTAGTTGTGCATTTTGAACACACAAAAAGTATGGAGTTCAAATAAGTTCAAAAAAATGAAATCCCTTTGTAACAGATGAGTTTTCGTCCGAAACCATGATACACCGAAAGAGATTGTCCATTTTGGACGCGAAGTGCATCCAGTTTTTGCCATAACCCTCTCAACTTTTTACCACATGCTATGTGGGTGAAATGATGATACCATGCCAACTTTCAACCTTTTCAGAGTTCATTTGAAGTGCTTGTCAATTTCAAGGTCATTTAGCTCAAAAAATCAGTAAGTGCATGAAAAATACGAAATGGATTCAGAAAGGGTTGAAAATTGGTGATGTGGCTTTGAGTGGTGTATTTTGAACACACAATAAGTATGGAGTTCATAAAAGTCCAAAAAATTAAATCCCTTTGTAACTGATGAGTTTTGGTCCGAAATCGTGATACTTCGAAAGAGATTGTCCATTTTGCACACGAAGTGCATCCAGTTTTTGCCGTCACCCTCTCCACTTTTTAACACATTCTATGTGGGTGAAATGATGATACCATGCCAACTTTCAACCTTTTTAGAGTTCATTGAAGTGCTTTTGAATTTTAGGGTCATTTAGCTGGAAAAAAAATCAGTAAGTGCACGAAAAATACCAAATGAAGTCAGAAAGGGTTGAAAATTGATGATGTGGCTTTGAGTGGTGCATTTTGAACACACGAAAAGTATGGAGTTCAAATAAGTTAAAAAATGAAATCCGTTCATAACAGATGAGTTTTCGTCCGAAATCGTGATACTTCGAAAGAGATTGTCCATTTTGCACACGAAGTGCATCTATTTTTTGTCGTAACCCTATCGACTTTTTAGCACATTCTATGTGGGTGAAATGATGATACCATGCCAACTTTTAACCTTTTGAGAGTTCATGTGAAGTGCTTTTCAATTTCAGGGTCATTTAGCACAAAAAAATCAATAAGTGCATGAAAAATACCAAATGGAGTCAGAAAGGGTTGAAAATTGGTGATGTGGCTTTGAGTGGTGCATTTTGAACACACAAAAAGTATGGAGTTCATAAAAGTCCAAAAAATAAATCCCTTTGTAATAGATGAGTTTTCGTCCGAAACCGTGATACTTCGAAAGCGATTGTCCATTTTGCACACGAAGTGCATCCATTTTTTGCGTAATCCTATCGACTTTTTAGCACATTCTATGTGGGTGAAATGATGATACGATGACAAGTTTCAACCTTTTGAGAGTTCATTTGAAGTGCTTTTCAATTTCAGGGTCACTCAGCTAAAAAAAATCAGTAAGTGCATGAAAAATACCAAATGAAGTCAGAAAGGGTTGAAATTTTATGAAGTGGGCTTTGAGTGGTGCATTTCGAAGACACAAAAAGTATGGAGTTCAAATAAGTTCAAAAAATGTAATCCCTTTCTAATACATAAGTTTTCGTCCGAAATCGTAATACTTTGAAAGAGATTGTCCATTCTGCACACGAAGTGCATCCAGTTTTTGCCGTAACCCTCTCAACTTTTTAGCACATTCTATGTCGGTGAAATGTTAATACCGTGCCAACTTTCAACCTTTTGATATTTCATTTGAAGTATTTTTCAATTTCAGGGACATTCAGCTCAAAAAAATCAGTAAGTGCATGAAAATACCAAATGGAGTTAGAAAGGGTTGAGAATTGGTGAGGTGGCTTTGAGTGGTGCAGTTTGAACACACAAAAAGTATGGAGTTCATAAAAGTCCAAAAAATTAAATCCCTTTGTAACAGATGAGTTCTCGTCCAAAACCGTGATACATCGGAAGAGATTGTCCATTTTGCACACGAAGTGCATCCATTTTTTGCGTAATCCTATCGACTTTTTAGCACATTCTATGTGGGTGAAATGATGATACCATGACAAGTTTCAACCTTTTGAGAGTTCATTTGAAGTGTTTTTCAATTTCAGGGTCATTTAGCTCAAAAAAATCAGTAAGTGCATGAAAAACACGAAATGAAGTCAGAAAGGGTTGAAAATTGATGATCTGGCTTTGAGTTGTGCATTTTAAACACACAAAAAGTATGGAGTTCAAATAAGTTCAAAAAATGAAATCCCTTTGTAACAGATGAGTTTCCGTCCGAAACCGTGATACTTTAAAAGAGATTGTCCACTTTGCACACGAAGGGCATCTAGCTTTTGCCGTAACCCTCTAAACCTTTTAGCACATGCTATGTGGGTGAAATGATGATACCATGCGAACTTTCAACCTTTTCAGAGTTCATTTGAAGTGCTTTTCAATTTCAGGGTCATTCAGCTAAAAAAAATTAATAAGTGCATGAAAAATACCAAATGAAGTCAGAAAGGGTTGAAATTTTATGAAGTGGGCTTTGAGTGGTGCATTTCGAACACACAAAAAGTATGGAGTTCAAATAAGTTAAAAAATGAAATCCCTTTGTAATACATAAGTTTTCGTCCGAAATCGTAATACTTTGAAAGAGATTGTCCATTTTGCACACGAAGTGCATCCATTTTTTGCCATAACCCTCTCGACTTTTTAGCACATTCTATGTGGGTGGAATGATAATACCATGCCAGCTTTCAACCTTTTCAGAGTTCATTTGAAGTGCTTTTAAATTTCAGGGTCATTTAGCTCAAAAAAATTAGTAAGTGCATGAAAACTACGAAATGAAGTCAGAAAGGGTTGATAATTTATGATGTGGCTTTTAGTTGTGCATTTTGAACACACAAAAAGTATCGAGTTCAAATAAGTTCAACTTTGTAACATCGTCCGAAACCGTGATACTTCGAAAGAGATTGTCCATTTTGCACACAAAGTGCACCTAGTTTTTTCCGTAACCCTCTCAACTTTTTACCACATGCTATGTGGGTGAAATGATGATACCATGCCAAGTTTCAACCTTTTTAGAGTTCATTTGAAGTGCTTGTCAATTTCAAGGTCATTTAGCTCAAAAAATCAGTAAGTGCATGAAAAATACCAAATGGAGATGGAGTCAGAAAGGGTTGAAAATTGGTGATGTGGCTTTGAGTGGTGCATTTTGAACACACGAAAAGTATGGAGTTCATAAAAGTCCAAAAAATTAAATCCCTTTGTAACTGATGAGTTTTCGTCCGAAATCGTGATACTTCAAAAGAGATTGTCCATTTTGCACACGAAGTGCATCCAGTTTTTGCCGTCACCCTCTCAACTTTTTAACACATGCTATGTGGGTGAAATGATGATACCATGCCAACTTTCAACCTTTTCAGATTTCATTGAAGTGCTTTTGAATTTTAGGGTCATTTAGCTCAAAAAAAATTAGTAAGTGCACGAAAAATACCAAATGAAGTCAGAAAGGGCTGAAAATTGATGATGTGGCTTTGAGTTGTGCATTTTGAACACACAAAAAGTATGGAGTTCAAATAAGTTCAAAAAAATGAAATCCCTTTGTAACAGATGAGTTTTCGTCCGAAACCATCATACTTCGAAAGAGATTGTCCATTTTGGACGCGAAGTGCATCCAGTTTTTGCCTTAACCCTCTCAACTTTTTACCACATGCTATGTGGGATAAATGATGATACCATGCCAACTTTCAACCTTTTCAGAGTTTATTTGAAGTGCTTTTCAATTTCACGGTCATTTAGCTCAAATAAAATCAGTAAGTGCACGAAAAATAACAAATGAAGTCAGAAAGGATTGAAAATTGATGATGTGGCTTTGAGTGGTGCATTTTGAACACACAAAAAGTATGGAGTTCAAATAATTTCAAAAAATTAAATCCGTTCATAACAGATGAGTTTTTGTCCGAAATCGTGATACTTCGAAAGAGATTGTCCATTTTGCACACGAAGTGCATCCATTTTTTGCCGTAACCCTATCGACATTTTAGCAAATTCTATGTCGGTGAAATGATGATACCATGCCAAATTTTAACCTTTTGAGAGTTCATTTGAAGTGCTTTTCAATTTCAGGGTCATTTAGCTCAAAAAAATCAGTAAGTGCATGAAAAATACAAAATGAAGTCAGAAAGGGTTGAAAATTGATGATGTGACTTTGAGTTGTGCATTTTGAACACACAAAAAGTATGGAGTTCAAATAAGTTAAAAAAAATGAAATCCCTTTCTATCAGATGAGTTTTCGTCCGAAATCATGATACTTTGAAAGAGATTGTCCATTTTGGACGCGAAGTGCATCCAGTTTTTGCCGTAACCCTCTCAACTTTTTACCACATGCTATGTGGGTGAAATGATGATACCATGCCAACTTTCGACCTTTTCAGATTTCATTTGAAGTGCTTTTTAGTTTCAAGGTCATTTAGCTCAAAAAAATCAGTAAGTGCATGAAAAATACCAAATGGAGTCAGAAAGGGTTGAAAATTGGTGATGTGGATTTGAGTGGTGCATTTTGAACACACAAAAAGTATGGAGTTCAAATAAGTTCAAAAAATGAAATCCCTTTGTAACAGATGAGTTTCCGTCCGAAACCGTGATACTTTGAAAGAGATTGTCCACTTTGCACACGAAGGGCATCTAGCTTTTGCCGTAACCCTCTAAACCTTTTAGCACATGCTATGTGGGTGAAATGATGATACCATGCGAACTTTCAACCTTTTCAGAGTTCATTTGAAGTGCTTTTCAATTTCAGGGTCATTCAGCTAAAAAAAATTAATAAGTGCATGAAAAATACCAAATGAAGCCAGAAAGGGTTGAAATTTTATGAAGTGGGCTTTGAGTGGTGCATTTCAAAGACACAAAAAGTATGGAGTTCAAATAAGTTCAAAAAATGAAATCCCTTTGTAATACATAAGTTTTCGTCCGAAATCGTAATACTTTGAAAGAGATTGTCCATTTTGCACACGAAGTGCATCCAGTTTTTTCCGTAACACTCTCAACTTTTTAGCACATGCTATGTGGGTGAAATATTGATACCATATCCACTTTCAACCTTTTCAGAGTTCATTTCAAGTTCTTTTCAATTTCAGGATCATTCAGCTAAAAAAAATCAGTAAGTGCATGAAAAATACCAAATGAAGTCAAAAAGGGTTGAAAATTTATGAAGTGGGCTTTGAGTGGTGCATTTCGAACACACAAAAAGTATGGAGTTCAAATAAGTTAAAAAATGAAATCCCTTTGTAATACATAAGTTTTCGTCCGAAATCATAATACTTTGAAAGAGATTGTCCATTTTGCACACGAAGTGCATCCATTTTTTGCCATAACCCTCTCGACTTTTTAGCACATTCTATGTGGGTGAAATGATAATGCCATGCTAGCTTTCAACCTTTTCAGAGTTCATTTGAAGTGCTTTTCAATTTCAGGGTCATTTAGCTCAAAAAAATTAGTAAGTGCATGAAAACTATGAAATGAAGTCAGAAAGGGTTGATAATTGATGATGTGGCTTTTAGTTGTGCATTTTGAACACACAAAAAGTATCGAGTTCAAATAAGTTCAACTTTGTAACATCGTCCGAAACCGTGATACTTCGAAAGAGATTGTCCATTTTGCACACAAAGTGCATCTAGATTTTTCCGTAACCCTCTCAACTTTTTACCACATGCTATGTGGGTGAAATGATGATACCATGCCAACTTTCAAACTTTTCAGAGTTCATTTGAAGTGCTTGTCAATTTCAAGGTCATTTAGCTCAAAAAATGAGTAAGTGCATGAAAAATACCAAATGGAGTCAGAAAGGGTTGAAAATTGGTGATGTGGCTTTGAGTGGTGCATTTTGAACACACAAAAAGTATGGAGTTCATAAAAGTCCAAAAAATTAAATCCCTTTGTAACTGATGAGTTTTCGTCCGAAATCGTGATACTTCGAAAGAGATTGTCCATTTTGCACGCGAAGTGCATCCAGTTTTTGCCGTCACCCTCTCAACTTTTTAACACATGCTATGTGGGTGAAATGATGATACCATGCCAACTTTCAACCTTTTCAGATTTCATTGAAGTGCTTTTGAATTTTAGGGTCATTTAGCTCAAAAAAAATCAGTAAGTGCACGAAAAATACCAAATGCAGTCAGAAAGGGTTGAAAATTGATGATGTGGGTTTTAGTTGTGCATTTTGAACACACAAAAATTATGGAGTTCAAATAAGTTCAAAAAAATGAAATCCCTTTGTATCAGATGAGTTTTCGTCCAAAACCATGATACTTCGAAAGAGATTGTCCATTTTGGACGCGAAGTGCATCCAGTTTTTGCCGTAACCCTCTCAACTTTTTACCACATGCTATGTGGGTGAAATGATGATACCATGCCAACTTTCAACCTTTTCAGAGTTCATTTCAAGTGCTTTTCAATTTCAGGGTCATTCAGCTAAAAAAAATCAGTAAGTGCATGAAAAATACCAAATGAAGTCAAAAAGGGTTGAAAATTTATGAAGTGGGCTTTGAGTGGTGTATTTCGAACACATAAAAATTATGGAGTTCAAATAAGTTAAAAATGAAATCCCTTTGTAATACATAAGTTTTCGTCCGAAATCGTAATACTTTGAAAGAGATTGTCCATTTTGCACACGAAGTGCATCCATTTTTTGCCATAACCCTCTCGACTTTTTAGCACATTCTATGTGGGTGAAATGATAATGCCATGCCAGCTTTCAACCTTTTCAGAGTTCATTTGAAGTGCTTTTCAATTTCAGGGTCACTTAGCTCAAAAAAATTAGTAAGTGCATGAAAACTACGAAATGAAGTCAGAAAGGGTTGATAATTGATGATGTGGCTTTTAGTTGTGCATTTTGAACACACAAAAAGTATCGAGTTCAAATAAGTTCAACTTTGTAACATCGTCCGAAACCGTGATACTTCGAAACAGATTGTCCATTTTGCACACAAAGTGCATCTAGATTTTTCCGTAACACTCTCAACTTTTTACCACATGCTATGTGGGTGAAATGATGATACCATGCCAACTTTTAACCTTTTCAGAGTTCATTTGAAGTGCTTGTCAATTTCAAGGTCATTTAGCTCAAAAAATCAGTAAGTGCATGAAAAATACCAAATGGAGTCAGAAAGGGTTGAAAATTGGTGATGTGGCTTTGAGTGGTGCATTTTGAACACACAAAAAGTATGGAGTGCATAAAAGTCCACAAAATTAAATCCCTTTGTAACTGATGAGTTTTCGTCCGAAATCCTGATACTTCGAAAGAGATTGTCCATTTTGCACACAAAGTGCATCCAGTTTTTGCCGTCACCCTCTCAACTTTTTAACACATGCTATGTGGGTGAAATGATGATACCATGCCAACTTTCAACCTTTTCAGATTTCATTGAAGTGCTTTTGAATTTTAGGGTCATTTAGCTCAAAAAAATCAGTAAGTGCACGAAAAATACCAAATGAAGTCAGAAAGGGTTGAAAATTGATGATGTGGGTTTGAGTTGTGTATTTTGTACACACAAAAAGTATGGAGTTCAAATAAGTTCAAAAAAATGAAATCCCTTTGTATCAGATGAGTTTTCGTCCAAAACCATGATACTTCGAAAGAGATTGTCCATTTTGGACGCGAAGTGCATCCAGTTTTTGCCGTAACCCTCTCAACTTTTTACCACATGCTATGTGGGTGAAATGATGATACCATGCCAACTTTCAACCTTTTCAGATTTCATTGAAGTGCTTTTGAATTTTAGGGTCATTTAGCTCAAAAAAATCAGTAAGTGCACGAAAAATACCAAATGAAGTCAGAAAGGGTTGAAAATTGATGATGTGGGTTTGAGTTGTGTATTTTGTACACACAAAAAGTATGGAGTTCAAATAAGTTCAAAAAAATGAAATCCCTTTGTATCAGATGAGTTTTCGTCCAAAACCATGATACTTCGAAAGAGATTGTCCATTTTGGACGCGAAGTGCATCCAGTTTTTGCCGTAACCCTCTCAACTTTTTACCACATGCTATGTGGGTGAAATGATGATACCATGCCAACTTTCAACCTTTTCAGAGTTCATTTCAAGTGCTTTTCAATTTCAGGGTCATTCAGCTAAAAAAAATCAGTAAGTGCATGAAAAATACCAAATGAAGTCAAAAAGGGTTGAAAATTTATGAAGTGGGCTTTGAGTGGTGTATTTCGAACACATAAAAATTATGGAGTTCAAATAAGTTAAAAATGAAATCCCTTTGTAATACATAAGTTTTCGTCCGAAATCGTAATACTTTGAAAGAGATTGTCTATTTTGCACACGAAGTGCATCCATTTTTTGCCATAACCCTCTCGACTTTTTAGCACATTCTATGTGGGTGAAATGATAATGCCATGCCAGCTTTCAACCTTTTCAGAGTTCATTTGAAGTGCTTTTCAATTTCAGGGTCACTTAGCTCAAAAAAATTAGTAAGTGCATGAAAACTACGAAATGAAGTCAGAAAGGGTTGATAATTGATGATGTGGCTTTTAGTTGTGCATTTTGAACACACAAAAAGTATCGAGTTCAAATAAGTTCAACTTTGTAACATCGTCCGAAACCGTGATACTTCGAAACAGATTGTCCATTTTGCACACAAAGTGCATCTAGATTTTTCCGTAACACTCTCAACTTTTTACCACATGCTATGTGGGTGAAATGATGATACCATGCCAACTTTTAACCTTTTCAGAGTTCATTTGAAGTGCTTGTCAATTTCAAGGTCATTTAGCTCAAAAAATCAGTAAGTGCATGAAAAATACCAAATGGAGTCAGAAAGGGTTGAAAATTGGTGATGTGGCTTTGAGTGGTGCATTTTGAACACACAAAAAGTATGGAGTGCATAAAAGTCCACAAAATTAAATCCCTTTGTAACTGATGAGTTTTCGTCCGAAATCCTGATACTTCGAAAGAGATTGTCCATTTTGCACACAAAGTGCATCCAGTTTTTGCCGTCACCCTCTCAACTTTTTAACACATGCTATGTGGGTGAAATGATGATACCATGCCAACTTTCAACCTTTTCAGATTTCATTGAAGTGCTTTTGAATTTTAGGGTCATTTAGCTCAAAAAAATCAGTAAGTGCACGAAAAATACCAAATGAAGTCAGAAAGGGTTGAAAATTGATGATGTGGGTTTGAGTTGTGTATTTTGTACACACAAAAAGTATGGAGTTCAAATAAGTTCAAAAAAATGAAATCCCTTTGTATCAGATGAGTTTTCGTCCAAAACCATGATACTTCGAAAGAGATTGTCCATTTTGGACGCGAAGTGCATCCAGTTTTTGCCGTAACCCTCTCAACTTTTTACCACATGCTATGTGGGTGAAATGATGATACCATGCCAACTTTCAACCTTTTCAGAGTTCATTTGAAGTGCTTTTATTTTCAAGGTCATTTAGCTCAAAAAAATCAGTAAGTGCATGAAAAATACCAAATGGAGTCAGAAAGGGTTGAAAATTGGTGATGTGGATTTGAGTGGTGCATTTTGAACACACAAAAAGTATGGAGTTCAAATAAGTTCAAAAAATGAAATCCCTTTGTAACAGATGAGTTTCCGTCCGAAACCGTGATACTTTGAAAGAGATTGTCCACTTTGCACACGAAGGGCATCTAGCTTTTGTCGTAACCCTCTAAACCTTTTAGCACATGCTATGTGGGTGAAATGATGATACCATGCGAACTTTCAACCTTTTCAGAGTTCATTTGAAGTGCTTTTCAATTTCAGGGTCATTCAGCTAAAAAAATCAATAAGTGCATGAAAAATACCAAATGAAGTCAGAAAGGGTTGAAATTTTATGAAGTGGGCTTTGAGTGGTGCATGTCAAAGACACAAAAAGTATGGAGTTCAAATAAGTTCAAAAAATGAAATCCCTTTGTAATACAAAAGTTTTCGTTCGAAATCGTAATACTTTGAAAGAGATTGTCCATTTTGCACACGAAGTGCATCCAGTTTTTCCCGTAACCCTCTCAAATTTTTAGCACATTCTATGTCGGTGAAATGTTAATACCATGCCAACTTTCAACCTTTTCGGAGTTCATTTCAAGTGCTTTTCAATTTCAGGGTCATTCAGCTAAAAAAATCAGTAAGTGCATGAAAAATACCAAATGAAGTCAAAAAGGGTTGAAAATTTATGAAGTGGGCTTTGAGTGGTGCATTTCGAACACACAAAAAGTATGGAGTTCAAATAAGTTAAAAAATGAAATCCCTTTGTAATACATAAGTTTTCGTCCGAAATGGTAATACTTTGAAAGAGATTGTCCATTTTGCACACGAAGTGCATCCATTTTTTGCCATAACCCTCTCGACTTTTTAGCACATTCTATGTGGGTGAAATGATAATGCCATGCCAGCTTTCAACCTTTTCAGAGTTCATTTGAAGTGCTTTTCAATTTCAGGGTCATTTAGCTCAAAAAAATTAGTAAGTGCATGAAAACTACGAAATGAAGTCAGAAAGGGTTGATAATTGATGATGTGGCTTTTAGTTGTGCATTTTGAACACACAAAAAGTATCGAGTTCAAATAAGTTCAACTTTGTAACATCGTCCGAAACCGTGATACTTCGAAAGAGATTGTCCATTTTGCACACAAAGTGCATCTAGTTTTTTCCGTAACCCTCTCAACTTTTTACCACATGCTATGTGGGTGAAATGATGATATCATGCCAACTTTCAACCTTTTCAGAGTTCATTTGAAGTGCTTGTCAATTTCAAGGTCATTTAGCTCAAAAAATCAGTAAGTGCATGAAAAATACCAAATGGAGTCAGAAAGGGGTGAAAATTGGTGATGTGGCTTTGAGTGGTGCATTTTGAACACACAAAAAGTATGGAGTTCATAAAAGTTCAAAAAATTAAATCCCTTTGTAAGAGATGAGTTTTCGTCCGAAATCGTGATAATTCGAAAGAGATTGTCCATTTTGCACACGAAGTGCATCTAGTTTTTGCCGTCACCCTCTCAACTTTTTAACACATGCTATGTGGGTGAAATGATGATACCATGCCAACTTTCAACCTTTTCAGATTTCATTGAAGTGCTTTTGAATTTTAGGGTCATTTAGCACAAAAAAAATCAGTAAGTGCACGAAAAATACCAAATGATGTCAGAAAGGGTTGAAAATTGATGATGTGGCTTTGAGTTGTGCATTTTGAACACACAAAATGTATGGAGTTCAAATAAGTTCAAAAAATGAAATCCCTTTGTATCAGATGAGTTTTTGTCCAAAACCATGATACTTCGAAAGAGATTGTCCATTTTGGACGCGAAGTGCATCCAGTTTTTGCCGTAACCCTCTCAACTTTTTACCACATGCTATGTGGGTGAAATGATGATAGCATGCCAACTTTCAACCTTTTCAGAGTTCATTTGAAGTGCTTTTTAGTTTCAAGGTCATTTAGCTCAAAAAAATCAGTAAGTGCATGAAAAATACCAAATGGAGTCAGAAAGGGTTGAAAATTGGTGATGTGGATTTGAGTGGTGCATTTTGAAGACACACAAAAAGTATGGAGTTAAAATAAGTTCAAAAAATGAAATCCCTTTGTAACAGATGAGTTTCCGTCCGAAACCGTGATACTTTGAAAGAGATTGTCCACTTTGCACACGAAGGTCATCTAGCTTTTGCCGTAACCCTCTAAACCTTTTAGCACATGCTATGTGGGTGAAATGATGATACCATGCGAACTTTCAACCTTTTCACAGTTCATTTGAAGTGCTTTTCAATTTCAGGGTCATTCAGCTAAAAAAATCAGTAAGTGCATGAAAAATACCAAATGAAGTCAGAAAGGGTTGAAATTTTATGAAGTGGGCTTTCAGTGGTGCATTTCAAAGACACAAAAAGTATGGAGTTCAAATAAGTTCAAAAAACGAAATCCCTTTGTAATACATAAGTTTTCGTCCGAAATCGTCATACTTTGAAAGAGATTGTCCATTTTGCACACGAAGTGCATCCAGTTTTTGCCGTAGCCCTCTCAAATTTTTAGCACATTCTATGTCGGTGAAATGTTAATACCATGCCAACTTTCAACCTTTTCAGAGTTCATTTCGAGTGCTTTTCAATTTCAGGGTCATTCAGGTAAAAAAATCAGTAAGTGCATGAAAATTACCAAATGAAGTCAAAAAGGGTTGAAAATTTATGAAGTGGGCTTTGAGTGGTGCATTTCGAACACACAAAAAGTATGGAGTTCAAATAAGTTAAAAAATGAAATCCCTTTGTAACAGATGAGTTTTCGTACGAAACCATGATACTTCGAAAGAGATTGTCCATTTTGGACGCGAAGTGCATCCAGTTTTTGCCGTAACCCTCTCAACTTTTTACCACATGCTATGTGGGTGAAATGATAATACCATGCCAGCTTTCAACCTTTTCAGAGTTCATTTGAAGTGCTATTCAATTTCAGGGTCATTTAGCTCAAAAAAATAAGTAAGTGCATGAAAACTACGAAATGAAGTCCGAAAGGGTTGATATTTGATGATGTGGCTTTTAGTTGTGCATTTTGAACACACAAAAAAAATCGAGTTCAAATAAGTTCAACTTTGTAACATCGTCCGAAACCATGATACTTCGAAAGAGATTGTCCATTTTGCACACAAAGTGCATCTAGTTTTTTTCGTAACCCTCTCAACTTTTTACCACATTCTATGTGGGTGAAATGATGATACCATGCCAACTTTCAACCTTTTCAGAGTTCATTTGAAGTGCTTGTCAATTTCAAGGTCATTTAGCTCAAAAAATCAGTAAGTGCATGAAAAATACCAAATGGAGTCAGAAAGGGTTGAAAATTGGTGATGTGGCTTTGAGTGGTGCATTTTGAACACACAAAAAGTATGGAGTTCATAAAAGTTCAAAAAATGAAATCCCTTTGTAACTGATGAGTTTTCGTCCGAAATCGTGATACTTCAACGGAGATTTTCCATTTTGCACACGAAGTGCATCCAGTTTTTGCCGTCACCCTCTCAACTTTTTAACACATGCTATGTGGGTGAAATGATGATACCATGCCAACTTTCAACCTTTTCAGATTTCATTGAAGTGCTTTTGAATTTTAGGGTCATTTAGCTCAAAAAAAAATTAGTAAGTGCACGAAAAATACCAAATGATGTCAGAAAGGGTTGAAAATTGATGATGTGGCTTTGACTTGTGCATTTTGAACACACAAAAAGTATGGAGTTCAAATAATTTCAAAAATTGATACTTCGAAATCCCTTTGTAACTGATGAGTTTTCGTCCGAAACCATGATACTTCGAAAGAGATTGTCCATTTTGGACGCGAAGTGCATCCAGTTTTTGCCTTAACCCTCTCAACTTTTTACCACATGCTATGTGGGAGAAATGATGATACCATGCTAACTTTCAACCTTTTGAGAGTTTATTTGAAGTGCTTTTCAATTTCAGGGTCATTTAGCTCAAATAAAATTAGTAAGTGCACGAAAAATACCAAATGAAGTCAGAAAGGATTCAAAATTGATGATGTGGCGTTGAGTGGTGCATTTTGAACACACAAAAAGTATCGACTTCAAATAATTTCAAAAATTGAAATCCGTTCATAACAGATGAGTTTTCGTCCGAAATCGTGATACTTCGAAAGAGATTGTCCATTTTGCACCCGAAGTGCATCCATTTTTTGCCGTAACCCTATCGACATTTTAGCAAATTCTATGTGGGTGAAATGATGATACCAGGCCAACTTTCAACCTTTTGAGAGTTCATTTGAAGTGCTTTTCAATTTCAGGGTCATTTAGCTCAAAAAAAATCAGTAAGTGCACGAATAATACAAAATGAAGTCAGAAAGGGTTGAAAATTGATGATGTGGCTTTGAGTTGTGCATTTTGAACACAAAAAAAGTATGGCATTCAAATAAGTTCAAAAAAATTAAATCCCTTTGTATCAGATGAGTTTTCGTCCGAAACCATGATACTTCGAAAGAGATTGTCCATTTTGGACGCGAAGTGCATCCAGTTTTTGCCGTAACCCTCTCAACTTTTTACCACATGCTATGTGGGTGAAATGATGATACCATGCTAAATTTCAACCTTTTCAGAGTTCATTTGAAGTGCTTTTTAGTTTCAAGGTCATTTAGCTGAAAAAAATCAGTAAGTGCCTGAAAAATACCAAATGGAGTCAGAAAGGGTTGAAAATTGGTGATGTGGATTTGAGTGGTGCATTTTGAACACACAAAAAGTATGGAGTTAAAATAAGTTCAAAAAATGAAATCCCTTTGTAACAGATGAGTTTCCGTCCGAAACCGTGATACTTTGAAACAGATTGTCCACTTTGCACACGAAAAGCATCTACCTTTTGCCGTAACCCTCTAAACCTTTTAGCACATGCTATGTGGGGAAATGATGATACCATGCGAACTTTCAACCTTTTTAGAGTTCATTTGAAGTGCTTTTCAATTTCAGGGTCATTCAGCTAAAAAAATCAGTAAGTGCATGAAAAATACCAAATGAAGTCAGAAAGGGTTGAAATTTTATGAAGTGGGCTTTGAGTGGTGCATTTCGAAGACACAAAAAGTATGGAGTTCAAATAAGTTAAAAAATGAAATCCCTTTGTAACAGATGAGTTTTCGTACGAAACCATGATACTTCGAAAGAGATTGTCCATTTTGGACGCGAAGTGCATCCAGTTTTTGCCGTAACCCTCTCAACTTTTTACCACATGCTATGTGGGTGAAATGATAATACCATGCCAGCTTTCAACCTTTTCAGAGTTCATTTGAAGTGCTTTTCAATTTCAGGGTCATTCAGCTAACAAAAATCAGTAAGTGCATGAAAAATACCAAATGAAGTCAAAAAGGGTTGAAAATTTATGAAGTGGGCTTTCAGTGGTGCATTTCGAACACACAAAAAGTATGGAGTTCATAAAAGTCCAAAAAATTAAATCCCTTTGTAAGAGATGAGTTCTCGTCGAAAACCGTGATACTTCGGAAGAGATTGTCCATTTTGCACACGAAGTGCATCCATTTTTTGCGTAACCCTACCGACTTTTTAGCACATTCTATGTAGGTGAAATGATGATACCATGCCAACTTTCAACCTTTTGAGAGTTCATTTGAAGTGCGTTTCAATTTCAGGGTCATTTAGCTCAAAAAAATCAGTATGTGCATGAAAAATACGAAATGAAGTCAGAAAGGGTTGAAAATTGATGGTGTGGCTTTGGGTTGTGCATTTTGAAAACACAAAAAGTATGGACTTCAAATAAGTTCAAAAAAATAAAATCCCTTTGTAACCGATGAGTTTTCGTCCGAAACCATGATACTTCGAAAGAGATTGTCCATTTTCGACGCGAAGTGCATCTAGTTTTTGCCGTAACCCTCTCAACTTTTTACCACATGCTAGGTGGGTGAAATGATGATACCATGCCAACTTTCAACCTTTTAAGAGTTCATTTGAAGTGCTTTTCAATTTCAACGTCATTTAGATCAAAAAAATCAGTAAGTGCATGAAAAATACCAAATGGAGTCAGAAAGGGTTGAAAATTTGTGATGTGGATTTGAGTGGTGCATTTTGAACACACAAAAAGTATGGAGTTCAAATAAGTTCAAAAAATGGAATCCCTTTGTAACAGATGAGTTTCCGTCCAAAACCGTGATACTTTGAAAGAGATTGTCCACTTTGCACACGAAGGGCATCTAGCTTTTGCCGTAACCCTCTAAACCTTTTAGCACATGCTATGTGGGTGAAATGATGATGCCATGCGAACTTTCAACCTTTTCAGAGATCATTTGAAGTGCTTTTCAATTTCAGGGTCATTTAGTTAAAAAAAATCAGTAAGTGCATGAAAAATACCAAATGAAGTCAGAAAGGGTTGAAAGTTTATGAAGTGGGCTTTGAGTGGTGCATTGCAAAGACACAAAAAGTATGGAGTTCAAATAAGTTCCAAAAATGAAATCCCTTTGTAATACATAAGTTTTCGTCAGAAATCGTAATACTTTGAAAGAGATTGTCCATTTTGCACACGAAGTGCATCCACTTTTTGCCGTAACCCTCTCAAATTTTTAGCACATTCTATGGCGGTGAAATGTTAATACCATGCCAACTTTCAACCTTTTCAGATTTCATTTGAAGTATTTTTCAATTTCAGGGTCATTCAGCTCGAAAAAATCAGTAAGTGCATGAAAATACCAAATGTAGTTAGAATGGGTTGAAAATTGATGATGTGGCTTTGAGTGGTGCATTTTGAACACACAAAAAGTATGGAGTTCAAATAATTTCAAAAAATGAAATCCGTTCATAACAGATGAGTATTCATCCGAAACCGTGATACTTTGAAAGAGATTGTCCATTTTGCACACGAAGTGCATCCAATTTTTTCCGTAACCCTCTCAACTTTTTAGCACATTCTATGTTGGTGAAATGTTAATACCATGCCAACTTTCAACCTTTTCAGATTTCATTTCAAGTGCTTTTCAATTTCAGGGTCATTCAGCTAAAAAAAATCAGTAAGTGCATGAAAAATACCAAATGAAGTCAAAAAGGGTTGAAAATTTATGAAGTGGGCTTTCAGTGGTGCATTTCGAACACACAAAAAGTATGGAGTTCATAAAAGTCCAAAAAATTAAATCCCTTTGTAACAGATGAGTTCTCGTCCAAAACCGTGATACTTCGAAAGAGATTGTCCATTTTGCACACGAAGTGCATCCATTTTTTGCGTAACCCTACCGACTTTTTAGCACATTCTATGTGGGTGAAATGATGATACCATACCAACTTTCAACCTTTTGAGAGTTCATTTGAAGTGCGTTTCAATTTCAGGGTCATTTAGCTCAAAAAAATCAGTAAGTGCATGAAAAATACGAAATGAAGTCAGAAAGGGTTGAAAATTGATGGTGTGGCTTTGGGATGTGCATTTTGAAAACACAAAAAGTATGGACTTCAAATAAGTTCAAAAAATAAAATCCCTTTGTAACAGATGAGTTTTCGTCCGAAACCATGATACTTCAAAAGAGATTGTCCATTTTCGACGCGAAGTGCATCTAGTTTTTGCCGTAACCCTCTCAACTTTTTACCACATGCTAGGTGGGTGAAATGATGATACCATGCCAACTTCCAACCTTTTTAGAGTTCATTTGAAGTGCTTTTCAATTTCAAGGTCATTTAGATCAAAAAAATCAGTAAGTGCATGAAAAATACCAAATGGAGTCAGAAAGGGTTGAAAATTGGTGATGTGGATTTGAGTGGTGCATTTTGAACACACAAAAAGTATGGAGTTCAAATAAGTTCAAAAAATGGAATCCCTTTGTAACAGATGAGTTTCCGTCCGAAACCGTGATACTTCGAAAGAGATTGTCCATTTTGCACACGAAGTGCATCCATTTTTTGCCGTAACCCTATCGACTTTTTAGCACATTCTATGTGGGTGAAATGATGATACCACGCCAACTTTGAACCTTTTCAGAGTTCATTTGAAGTGCTTTTCAATTTCAGGGTCATTTAGCTAAAAATATCAGTAAGTGCATGAAAAATACGAAATGAAGTCACAAAGGGTTGAAAAATAATGATGTGGCTTTGAGTTGTGCATTTTGAACACACAAAAATTATGGAGTTCAAATAAGTTCAAAAAATGAAATCCCTTTGTAACAGATGAGTTTTCGTCCAAAACCGTGATACTTCGAAAGAGATTGTCCATTTTGCACACGAAGTGCATCCTGTTTTTGCCGTAACCCTCTCAAGTTTTTACCAAATGCTATTTGGGTGAAATGATGATACTATGCCAAGTTTCAACTTTTTCAGAGTTCACTTGAAGTGCTTTTTAGTTTCAAGGTCATTTACCTCAAAAAAATCAGTAAGTGCAAGAAAAATACCAAATGAAGTCAGAAAGGCTTGAAATTTGATGATGTGGCTTTGAGTGGTGCATTTTGAACACACAAAAAGTATGGGGTTCAAATAAGTTAAAAAAAATCCCTTTGTAACAGTGAGTTTTCGTCCGAAACCAGGATGCATTGAAAGAGATTGTCCATTTTGCACACGAAGAGCATCCAGTTTTTTCCATAACCCTCTCAACCTTTTAGCACATGCTATGTGGGTGAAATGATGATACCAGGACAATTTTCAACATTTTAAGAGTCAATTTTAGGGTCATTCAGGTAAAAACAAATCAGTAAGTGCATGAAAAATACGAAATGAAGTCAGAAAGGGTTGAAAATTTATGAAGTGGGCTTTGAGTGGTGCATTTCGAACACACAAAAAGTATGGAGTTCAAATAAGTTCAAAAAATGAAATCCCTTTGTAATACATGAGTTTTCGTCCGAAATCGTAATACTTTGAAACAGATTGTCCATTTTGCACACGAAGTGCATCCATTTTTTGCCGTAACCCTCTCGACTTTTTAGGACATTGTATGTGGGTGAAATGATAATTCAATGCCAACTTTCAACCTTTTCAAAGTTCATCTGAAGTATTTTTCAATTTCAGGGTCATTCAACTCAAAAAAATCTGTAAGTGCATGAAAAATACCAAATGAAGTCAGAAAGGCTTGAAATTAGATGATGTTGCTTTGAGTGGTGCATTTTGAACACACAAAAATTATGGAGTTCAAATAAGTTAAAAAAATGAAATCCCATTGTAGCAGATGAGTTTTCGTCCGAAACCGTGATACTTCGAAACAGATTGTCCATTTTGCACACTAAGTGCATCCAGTTTTTGCCGTAACCCTCTCAACTTTTTACCAAATGCTATGTGGGTGAAATGATGATACCATCCCAACATTCAACCTTTTCAGAGTTCATTTGAAGTGCTTTTCAATTTCAAGGTCATTTAGCTCAAAAAAAAATCAGTAACTGCAAGAAAAATACCAAATGAAGTCAGAAAGGCTTGAAATTTGATGATGTGGCTTTGAGTGGTGCATTTTGAACACACAAAAAGTATGGAGTTCATAAAAATCCAAAAAATTAAATCCCTTTGTAACAGATGAGTTCTCGTCCAAAACCGTGATACTTCGAAAGAGATTGTCCATTTTGCACACGAAGTGCATCCATTTTTTGCGTAACCCTACCGACTTTTTAGCACATTCTATGTGGGTGAAATGATGATACCATACCAACTTTCAACCTTTTGAGAGTTCATTTGAAGTGCGTTTCAATTTCAGGGTCATTTAGCTCAAAAAAATCAGTAACTGCATGAAAAATACGAAATGAAGTCAGAAAGGGTTGAAAATTGATGGTGTGGCTTTGGGATGTGCATTTTGAAAACACAAAAAGTATGGACTTCAAATAAGTTCAAAAAATAAAATCCCTTTGTAACAGATGAGTTTTCGTCCGAAATCATGATACTTCAAAAGAGATTGTCCATTTTCGACACGGAGTGCATCTAGTTTTTGCCGTAACCCTCTCAACTTTTTACCACATGCTAGGTGGGTGAAATGATGATACCATGCCAACTTCCAACCTTTTTAGAGTTCATTTGAAGTGCTTTTCAATTTCAAGGTCATTTAGATCAAAAAAATCAGTAAGTGCATGAAAAATACCAAATGGAGTCAGAAAGGGTTGAAAATTGGTGATGTGGATTTGAGTGGTGCATTTTGAACACACAAAAAGTATGGAGTTCAAATAAGTTCAAAAAATGGAATCCCTTTGTAACAGATGAGTTTCCATCCGAAACCGTGATACTTTGAAAGAGATTGTCCACTTTGCACACGAAGGGCATCTAGCTTTTGCCGTAACCCTCTAAACCTTTTAGAACATGCTATGTGGGTGAAATGATGATACCATGCGAACTTTCAACCTTTTCAGAGATCATTTGAAGTGCTTTTCAATTTCAAGGTCATTTAGTTTAAAAAAATCAGTAAGTGCATGAAAAATATCAAATGAAGTCAGAATGGGTTGAAATTTTATGAAGTGGGCTTTGAGTGGTGCATTGCAAAGACACAAAAAGTATGGAGTTCAAATAAGTTCAAAAAATGAAATCCCTTTGTAATACATAAGTTTTCGTCCGAAATCGTAATACTTTGAAAGAGATTGTCCATTTTGCACACGAAGTGCATCCACTTTTTGCCGTAACCCTCTCAAATTTTTAGCACATTCTATGGCGGTGAAATGTTAATACCATGCCAACTTTCAACCTTTTCAGATTTCATTTGAAGTATTTTTCAATTTCAGGGTCATTCAGCTCGAAAAAATCAGTAAGTGCATGAAAATACCAAATGGAGTTAGAATGGGTTGAAAATTGATGATGTGGCTTTGAGTGGTGCATTTTGAACACACAAAAAGTATGGAGTTCAAATAATTTCAAAAAATGAAATCCGTTCATAACAGATGAGTATTCATCCGAAACCGTGATACTTCGAAAGAGATTGTCCATTTTGCACACGAAGTGCATCCATTTTTTGCCGTAACCCTATCGACTTTTTAGCACATTCTATGTGGGTGAAATGATGATACCATGCCAACTTTGAACCTTTTCAGAGTTCATTTGAAGTGCTTTTCAATTTCAGGGTCATTTAGCTAAAAATATCAGTAAGTGCATGAAAAATACGAAATGAAGTCACAAAGGGTTGAAAAATAATGATGTGGCTTTGAGTTGTGCATTTTGAACACACAAAAATTATGGAGTTCAAATAAGTTCAAAAAATGAAATCCCTTTGTAACAGATGAGTTTTCGTCCAAAACCGTGATACTTCGAAAGAGATTGTCCATTTTGCACACGAAGTGCATCCAGTTTTTGCCGTAACCCTCTCAAGTTTTTACCAAATGCTATTTGGGTGAAATGATGATACTATGCCAACTTTCAACTTTTTCAGAGTTCACTTGAAGTGCTTTTTAGTTTCAAGGTCATTTACCTCAAAAAAATCAGTAAGTGCATGAAAAATACGAAATGAAGTCAGAAAGGGTTGAAAATTTATGAAGTGGAATTTGAGTGGTGCATTTCGAACACACAAAAAGTATGGAGTTCAAATAAGTTCAAAAAATGAAATCCCTTTGTAATACATGTGTTTTCGTCCGAAATCGTAATACTTTGAAACAGATTGTCCATTTTGCACACGAACTGCATCCATTTTTTGCCGTAACCCTCTCGACTTTTTAGGACATTGTATGTGGGTGAAATGATAATTCCATGCCAACTTTCAACCTTTTCAAAGTTCATCTGAAGTGTTTTTCAATTTCAGGGTCATTCAACTCAAAAAAATCTGTAAGTGCATGAAAAATACCAAATGAAGTGAGAAAGGCTTGAAATTAGATGACGTTGCTTTGAGTGGTGCATTTTGAACACACAAAAGTATGGAGTTCAAATAAGTTAACAAAATGAAATCCCATTGTAGCAGATGAGTTTTCGTCCGAAACCGTGATACTTCGAAACAGATTGTCCATTTTGCACACTAAGTGCATCCAGTTTTTGCCGTAACCCTCTCAACTTTTTACCAAATGCTATGTGGGTGAAATGATGATACCATCCCAACATTCAACCTTTTCAGAGTTCATTTGAAGTGCTTTTCAATTTGAAGGTCATTTAGCTCAAAAAAAATTAGTAATTGCAAGAAAAATACCAAATGAAGTCAGAAAGGCTTGAAATTTGATGATGTGGCTTTGAGTGGTGCATTTTGAACACACAAAAAGTATGGAGTTCATAAAAATCCAAAAAATTAAATCTATTTGTAACAGATGAGTTTTCGTCCGAAACCGTGATACTTCGAAAGAGATTGTCCATTTTGCACACGAAGTGCATCCATTTTTTGCCCTAACCCTATCGACTTTTCAGCACATTCTATGTGGGTGAAATGATAATACCACGCCAACTTTCAACCTTTTCAGAGTTCATTTGAAGTGCTTTTCAATTTCAGGGTCATTTAGCTCAAAAAATCAGTAAGTGCATGAAAAATACGAAATGAAGTCAGAAAGGGTTGAAAATTTATGATGTGGCTTTGAGTTGTGCATTTTGAACACACAAAAAGTATGGAGTTCAAATAAGTTCAAATAAATGAAATACCTTTGTAACAGATGAGTTTTCGTCCGAAACCGTGATACTTTGAAAGAGATTGTCTATTTTGCACACGAAGTGCATCCAGTTTTTGTCGTAACCCTCTCAACTTTTTACCACATGCTATGTGGGTGAAATGATGATACCATGCCAACTTTCAACCTTTTCAGAGTTCATTTGAAGTGCTTTTCAATTTCGAGGTCATTTAGCTCAAATAAATCAGTAAGTGCATGAAAAATACCAAATGGAGTCAGAAAGGGTTGAAAATTGGTGATGTGGCTTTGAGTGGTCCATTTTGAACACACAAAAAGTATGGAGTTCATAAAAGTCCAAAAAATTAAATCCCTTTGTAACACATCAGTTTTCGTCCGAAACCGTGATAATTCGAAAGAGATTGTCCATTTTACACACGAATTGCATCTAGTTTTTGCCGTCACACTCTCAACTTTTAAACCCATGCTATGTGGTTGAAATGATGATACCATGCCACCTTTCAACCTTTTCAGAGTTCATTTGAAGTTCTTTTCAATTTCAAGGTCATTTAGCTCAAAAAAATTAGTAAGTGCATGAAAAATACCAAATGAAGTCAGAAAGGGTTGAAAATTGATGATGTGGCTTTGAGTGGTGAATTTTGAACACACAAAAAGTATGGAGTTCAAATAAGTTCAAAAAATGAAATCCGTTCATAAGAGATGAGTTTTCGTCCGAAATCGTGATACTTCGAAAGATATTGTCCATTTGGCACACGAATTGCATCCTTTTTTGCCGTAACCCTATCGACTTTTTAGCACATTCTATGTGGGTGAAATGATGATATCATGCCAACTTTCAACCTTTTGAGAGTTCATTTGAAGTGCTTTTCAATTTCAGGGTCATTTAGCTCAAAAAATTCAGTAAGTGCATGAAAAATACGAAATGAAGACAGAAAGGGTTGAAAATTGATGATGTGACTTTGAGTTGTGCATTTTGAACACACAAAAAGTATGCATTTCAAATAAGTTCAAAACAATTAAATCCCTTTGTAACAGATGAGTTTTCGTCCGAAACCGTGATACTTCGAAAGAGATTGTCCATTTTGCACACGAAGTGCATCCAGTTTTTGCCGTAACCCTCTCAACTTTTTACCACATGCTACTTGGGTGAAATGATGATACCATGCTAACTTTCAACCTTTTCAAAGTTCATTTCAAGAGCTTTTCAATTTCAAGGTCATTTAGCTCAAAAAATCAGTAAATGCACGAAAAATACGAAATGAAGTCAGAAAGGGTTGAAAATTGATGATGTGGCTTTGAGTGGTGCATTTTGAACACACAAAAAGTATGGAGTTCAAATAAGTTCAAAAAATGGAATCCCTTTGTAACAGATGAGTTTTCGTCCGAAACCGTGATACTTTGAAAGAGATTGTCCATTTTGCACACGAAGGGCATCCAGTTTTTGCCGTAACCCTCTAATAATTTTAGCACATGGTATGTCGGTGAAATGATGATACCATGATAGCTTTCAACCTTTTCAGAGTTCATTTGAAGTATTTTTCAATTTGAGGGTCATTTAGCTCAAAAAAATCAATAAGTGCATGAAAAATACCAAATGGAGTCACAATGGGTTGAAAATTGGTGATGTGGCTTTGAGTGGTGCATTTTGAACACACAAAAAGTATGGAGTTCAAATAATTTCGAAAAATGAAATCATTTGATAACAGATGAGTTTTCGTCCGAAATCGTGATACTTCGAAAGAGATCATTCATTTTGCACACGAAGTGCATCCATTTTTTGCCGTAACCCTCTCGACTTTTTAGAACATTCTATGTGGGTTAAATGATGATACCATGCCAACTTTCAACCTTTTGAGAGTTCATTTGAAGTGCTTTTCAATTTCATGGTCATTTAGCTCAAAAAAACAGTAAGTGCAGGAAAAATACGAAGTGAAGTCAGAAAGGGTTGAAAATTGATGATGTGGCTTTGAGTTGTGAATTTTCAACACATGGAAAGTATGGAGTTCAAATAAGTTAAAAAAATGAAATCCCTTTGTAACATATGAGTTTACGTCCGAAACCGTGATACCTTGAAAGAGATTGTCCATTTTGCACACGAAGGGCATCCAGTTTTTGCCGTAACCCTCTCAACCTTTTAGCAGATGCTATGTGGGTGAAATGTTGATACCATGCCAACTTTCAACCTTTTCAGAATTCATTTGAAGTGTTTTCAATTTCAGGGTCATTGAGCTAAAAAAATCAGTTAGTGCATGAAAAATACCAAATGAAGTCAAAAAGGGTTGAAAATTTATGAAGTGGGCTTTGAGTGGTGCATTTCGAACACACAAGACGTATGGAGTTCAAATAAGTTTAAAAAATGAAATCCCTTTGTCATACATAAGTTTTCGTCCGAAATCGTAATACTTTGAAAGAGATTGTGCATTTTGCACACGAAGTGCATCCATTTTTGCCATAACCATCTCGAATTTTTAGCACATTCTATGTGGGTGAAATGATAATGCCATGACAACTTCATCCTTTTCAGAGGTCATTTGAAGTATTTTTCAATTTCAGGGTCATTCAGCTGAAAAATCAGTAAGTGCATGAAAAATACCAGATGGACTTAGAAAGGGTTGAAAATTGGTGATGTGGCTTTGAGTGGTGCATTTTGAACACACAAAAAGTATGGAGTTCATAAAAGTCCAAAAATTTAAATCCCTTTGTAACAGATGAGTTTTTGTCCGAAACCGTGATACGTCGAAAGAGATTGTCCATTTTGCACAAGAAGTGCATCCAGTTTTTGCCGTCACCCTCTCAACTTTTTAACACATGCTAGGTGGGTGAAATGATGATACCATGCAAACTTTCAACCTTTTCAGAGTTCATTTGAAGTGCTTTTCAATTTCAGGTTCATTTAGCACAAAAAAATCAGTAAGTGCACAAAAAATACCAAATGAAGTCTGAAAGGGTTGAAAATTGATGATGTTACTTTGAGTGGTGTATTTTGAACACACGAAAGTATGGAGTTCATATAAGTCCAAAAAATTAAATTCCTTTGTAACAGATGAGTTTTCGCCCGAAACCGTGATACTTCGATAGAGATAGTCCATTTTGCACACGAAGTGCATCCATTTTTTGCCGCAACCCTATCGACTTTTTAGAACATTCTATGTGGGTGAAATGATGATACCATGCCAACTTTCAACCTTTTGAGAGTTCGTTTGAAGTGCTTTGCAATTTCATGGTCATTTAGCTCAAAAAAATAAGTAAGTGCATGAAAAATACGAAATGAAGTCAGAAAGGGTTGAAAATTGATGATGTGGCTTTGAGTTGTGCATTTTGAACACACAAAAAGTATGGAGTTCAAATAAGTTCAAAAAAATGAAATCCATTTGTAACAGATGAGGTTTCGTCCGAAACCTTGATACTTCGAAAGAGATTGTCCATTTTGCACACGAAGTGCATCCACGGTTTGCCGTAACCCTCTCAACTTTTTACCACATGCTATGTGGGTGAAATGATGATACCATGCCAACTTTCAACCTTTTCAGAGTTCATTTGAAGTGCTTTTCCATTTCAAGGTCATTTAGCTAAAAAAAATCAATAAGTGCACGAAAAATACCAAATGAAGTCAGAAAGGGTTGAAAATTGATTATGTGGCTTTAAGTGGTGCATTTTGAACAAACAAAAAGTATGGAGTTCAAATAAGTTCAAAAAATGAAATCTCTTCATAACAGATGAGTTTTCGTCCGAAACCGTGATACTTCAAAAGAGATTGTCCATTTTGCACACGAAGTGCATCCATTTTTTGCCGTAACCCTATCAAATTTTTAGCACATTCTATGTGGGTGAAATGATGATACCACGGCAACTTTCAACCTTTTCAGAGTTCATTTGAAGGGCTTTTAAATTTCAGGGTCATTTAGCTCGAAAAAATTTAGTAAGTTCATGAAAAATACGAAATGAAGTCAAAAAGAGTTGATAATTGATGATGTGGCTTTGAGTTGTGCATTTTGAACACACAAAAAGTATGGAGTTCAAATAAGTTCAACTTTGTAACATCATCTGAAACTGTGATACTTCGAAAGAGATTGTCCATTTTGCACACAAAGTGCATCCAGTTTTTGCGGTAACCCTCTCAACTTTTTACCACATGCTATGTGGGTGAAATGATGATACCATGCCAACTTTCAACATTTTCAGAGTTCATTTGAGGTGCTTGTCAATTTCAGGGTCATTGAGCTCAAAAAATCATTAAGTGCACGAAAAATACCAAATGAAGTCAGAAAGGGTTAAAAATTGATGATGTGGCTTTGGGTGGTGCATTTTGAACACACAAAAATTCTGGAGTTCAAATAAGTTCAAAAAATGAAATCCCTTCATAACAGATGAGTTTTCGTCCGAAACCGTGATACTTAGAAAGAGATTGTCCATTTTGCACACGAAGTGCATCCAGTTTTTGCCGTAACCCTCTCAACTTTTTACCACATGCTATGTGGGGGAAATGATGATACCATGCCAACTTTCAACGTTTTCAGAGTTCATTTGAAGTGCTTTTCAATTTCAATGTCATTTAGCTCAAAAATCAGTAAGTGCATGAAAAATACCAAATGGAGTCAGAAAGGGTTGAAAATTGGTGATGTGGATTTGAGTGGTGCATTTTGAACACACAAAAAGTATGGAGTTCATAAAAGTCCAAAAAATTAAATCCCTTTGTAACTGATGAGTTTTCGTCCGAAATCGTGATACTTCGAAAGAGATTTTCCATTTTGCACACGAAGGGCGTCCAGTTTTTGCCGTCACCCTGTCAACTTTTTAACACATGCTATGTGGGTGAAATGATCATACCATGCCAACTTTCAACCTTTTCAGAGTTCATTGAAGTGCTTTTCAATTTCAGGTTCATTTAGCACAAAAAAATTAGTAAGTGCACGAAAAATACCAAATGAAGTCTGAAAGGGTTGAAAATTTATGATGTGGCTTTGAGTGGTGTATTTTGAACACACGAAAGTATGGAGTTCAAATAAGTTCAACTTTTTAACATCGTCCGAAACCGTGATACTTCGAAAGAGATTGTCCATTTTGCACACAAAGTGCATCCAGTTTTTGCCGTAACCCTCTCAACTTTATACCACATGCTATTGTTGGGGAACGTCGCATGGGAAACAAAAAATTTCCTACGCACACGCAAACCTATCCATGGTGATGAACATCTAAGAGAGGGAGAATGGATGTACATACCCTTGTAGATCGCTAAGCAGGAAGCGTTAAGAAACGCGGTTGGTGTAGTCGAACATCTTCGCGATCCAAATCGCCGAGCGTCCCGCGATCTCATCACGATCCGTCCCGCGATCCAATCACGATCCGTCCCGTGAACTCATCACGATCCGTCCCACGATCTCATCACAATCCGTCTCACGATCTTGATCACGATCTGTCCCGCGAACTCATCACGATTCGTCCCGTGATCTCGATCACGGTCCTTCTGATCTAGCGCCGAACGGACGGCACCTCCGCGTTCAGCACACGTGCAGCTTGATGACGATCTCCACCGTCTTGATCCAGCAAGACGAGGTGGAGAGGAGAGAGAGTTCACCGGCAGCGTGAAGGCGCTCCGGTGATGGTGGTGGAGCAATTCCGGCAGGGCTTCGCCTAAGCGCTGCAGAAAACCGATCTAGAGGAGAAACTATGCACCGGTGTAACGGGTAGCACGTGGCCGGAAATTCTGTCCAAAAACCAACCAATCCACTAGTATATATAGGAGGATAGAAAAGGAGAGGCAGAGAAGGCCTTTGGGTCGGCCGAAATAGGAGGTGGGAGCAATCCTACTTCACCTCCAATCCTAGTTGGAGTAGGATTGCCTCCTATTGGCTGATTTTCCACTTTTTGCTTTAGGACTTTCTCTCCTGCGCCATGGGCCTTTGTGGCTGTTTTCCCAGCCCACTAAGAGCTGGTTATTATTCTACCACAGCCCATGGACCTCTTGGGGTCGAAATACCCCTCCCGGAGGTCCCCCGGTACACTACCGGCACTCCCGGTACACTACCGATACTCCCGGTACACTACCGATGAGCCCGAAACTTTTCCGGAAACCAAACTGGGACTTCCTATATATGAATCTTTACCTCCGGACCATTCCGGAGCTCCTCGTGACGTCCGGGATCTCATCCGGGACTCCGAACAACCTTCGGTCACCACCATACATAACTCTACACTACCGAAACGTCACCGAACCTTAAGTGTGCAGACCCTGCGGATTCGAGAACTATGTAGACATGACCGAGACACCTCTATAGTCAATAACCAATGGCGGGACCTGGAAGTCCACGTTGTTCCTACATATTCTACGAAGATCTTTATCGGTCGAACCTCTATGTCAAGGATTCAGTTAATCCCGTATAACGTTCCCTTTGTTCTTCGGTATGTTACTTGCCCGAGATTCGATCGTCGGTATCTCCATACCTAGTTCAACCTCGTTACCGGCAAGTCTCTTTACTCGTTCCATAATACAAGATCCCGCAACTAACAATTAGTCACATTGCTTGCAAGGCTCATTGTGATGTTGTATTACCGAGTGGGCCCTGAGATTCCTCTCCGTCACACGGAGTAACAAATCCCAGTCTCGATCCATGCCAACTCAACAGACACCATCGGAGATACCTGTAGAGCACCTTTATAGTCACCCAGTTATGTTGCCACGTTTGATACACACAAGGCACTCCTCCGATATCCGTGAGTTGCATGATCTCATGGTCAAAGGAACATATACTTGACATGCAGAAAACAGTAGCAATAAACTGACACGATCATATGCTATGTTTGTAGTTTGGGTCTTATCCATCACATCATTCTCCTAATGATGTGATCCCGTTATCAAATGACATCTCATGTCCATGGCTAGGAAACCTTATCCATCCTTTGATCAACGAGCTAGTCCATTAGAGGCATACTAGGGACATGGTTTTGTCTATGTATCCACACATGCATTTAAGTCTCTGATCAATACAATTATAGCATGGATAATAAACGATTATCATGAACAAGGAAATATGATAATAACTAATTTATTATTGCCTCTAGGGCATATTTCCAACAGCTATGTGGGTGAAATGATGATACCATGCCAACTTTCAACCTTTTCAGAGTTCATTTGAAGTGCTTGTCAATTTCAGGGTCATTTAGCTCAAAAAAATCATTAAGTGCACGAAAAATACAAAATGAAGTCACAAAGGGTTGAAAATTGATGATGTGGCTTTGAGTGGTGCATTTTGCACACAAAAAAATTATGGAGTTCAAATAAGTTCAAATAATGAAATCCCTTCATAACAGATGAGTTTTTGTCCGAAACGTTTTTACATAGAAAGAGATTGTCCATTTTGCAAACGAAGTGCATCCAGTTTTTGCCGTAACCCTCTCAACTTTTTACCACATGCTATGTGGTTGAAATGATGATACCATGCCAACTTTCAACCTTTTCAGAGTTCATTTGAAGTGCTTTTCAATTTCAATGTCATTTAGCTCAAAAATCAGTAAGTGCATGAAAAATACCAAATGGAGTCAGAAAGGGTTGAAAATTGGTGATGTGGATTTGAGTGGTGCATTTTGAACACACAAAAAGTATGGAGTTCATAAAAGTCCAAATAATTAAATCCCTTTGTAACTGATGAGTTTTCATCCGAAATCGTGATACTTCGAAATAGATTTTCCATTTTGCACACGAAGTGCATCCAGTTTTTGCCGTCACCCTGTCAACTTTTTAACACATGCTATGTGGGTGAAATAATGATACCATGCCAACGTTCAACCTTTTCAGAGTTCATCGAAGTGCTTTTCAATTTCAGGGTCATTTAGCTCAAAAAAAATCAGTAAGTGCACGAAAAATACCAAATGAAGTCAGAAAGGGTTGAAATATTATGATGTGGCTTTGAGTGGTGCATTTTGAACACACAAAAAGTATGGAGTTGAAATAAGTTTAAAAAATGAAATCCGTTCATAACAGATGAGTTATCGTCCGAAATCGTGATACTTCGAAAGAGATTGTCCATTTTACACACGAAGTGCATCCATTTTTTGTCGTAACCCTATATACTTTTTAGAACATTCTATGTGGGTGAAATGATGATACCACGCCAACTTTCAACCTTTTGAGAGTTCGTTTGAAGTGCTTTTCCAATTTCAGGGTCATTTAGCTCAAAAAAATCAGTAAGTGCATGAAAAATACGAAATGAAGTCAGAAAGGGTTGAAAATTGATGATGTGGCTTGGAGTTGTGAATTTGGAACACAAAAAAACTATGGAGTTCAAATAAGTTAAAAAAATGAAATCCCTTTGTAATAGATGAGTTTTCGTCCGAAAGCGTGATACTTCGAAAGAGATTGTCTATTTTGCACACGAAGTGCATCCATTTTTTGCCATAACCCTCTCGACTTTTTTAGCACATTCTATGTGGGTGAAATGATAATACCATGACAGATTTCATCCTTTTCAAAGTTCATTTGAAGTATTTTTCAATTTCAGGGTCATTCAGCTGAAAAATCAGTAAGTGCATGAAAAATACCAAATGGACTTAGAAAGGGTTAAAAATTGGTGATGTGGCTTTGAGTGGTGCATTTTGAACACAAAAAAGTATGGAGTTCATAAAAGTCCAAAAAATTAAATACCTTTGTAAGAGATGAGTTTTTGTCCGAAACCATGATACATCGAAAGAGATTGTCCATTTTGCACATGAAGTTCATACAGTTTTTGCCGTCACCCTCTCAACTTTTTAACACATGCTATGTTAGTGAAATGATGATACCATGCGAACTTTCAACCTTTTCAGAGTTAATTTGAAGAGCTTTTCAATTTCAGGTTCATTTAGCACAAAAAAATTAGTAAGTGCACGAAAAATACCAAATGAAGTCTGAAAGTGTTGAAAATTGATGATGTGGCTTTGAGTGGTGTATTTTGAACACACGAAAGTATGGAGTTCATATAAGTCCAAAAAATTAAATCCCTTTGTAACAGATGAGTTTTCATCCGAAACCGTGATACTACGAAAGAGATTGTCGATTTTATACACGAAGTGCATCCTTTTTTTTGCCGTAACCCTATCGACTTTTTAGAACATTCTATGTGGGTGAAATGATCATACCATGCCAACTTTCAACCTTTTGAGAGTTCATTTGAAGTGCTTTTCAATTTCATGGTCATTTAGCTCAAAAAAATCAGTAGGTGCATGAAAAATACGAAATGAAGTCAGAAAGGGTTGAAAATTGATGATGTATCTTTGATCACACAAAAAGTATGGAGTTCAAATAAGTTCAACTTTGTAACATCGTCCGAAACCGTGATACTTCGAAAGAGATTGTCCATTTTGCACACAAAGTGCATCCAGTTTTTTCCGTAACCCTCTCAACTTTTTACCACATGCTATGTGGGTGAAATGATGATACCATGCCAACTTTCAACCTTTTCAGAGTACATTTGAACTGCTTGTCAATTTCAGGGTCATTTAGCTCAAAAAAATCATTAAGTGCACGAAAAATACCAAACGATGTCAGAAAGGGATGAAAATTGATGATGTGGCTTTGAGTGGTGCATTTTGAACACACAAAAATTATGGAGTTCAACTAAGTTCAAAAAATGAAATCTCTTCATAACAGATGAGTTTTCGTTCGAAACGATACTTAGAAAGAGATTGTCCATTTTGCACACGAAGTGCATCCAGTTTTTGCCGTAACCCTGTCAACTTTTTACCACATGCTATGTGGGTGAAATGATGATACCATGCCAACTTTCAACCTTTTTAGAGTTCATTTGAAGTGCTTTTCAATTTCAATGCCATTTAGCTCAAAAATCAGTAAGTGCATGAAAAATACCAAATGGAGTTAGAAAGGGTTGAAAATTGGTGATGTGGCTTTGAGTGGTGCATTTTGAACACACAAAAAGTATGGAGTTCATAAAAGTCAAAAAAATTAAATCCCTTTGTAACTGATGAGTTTTCGTCGGAAATCGTGATACTTCGACAGAGATTTTCCATTTTGCACACGAAGTGCATCCAGTTTTTGCCGTCACCCTCTCAACTTTTTAACACATGCTATGTGGGTGAAATGATGATACCATGCCAACTTTCAACCTTTTCAGAGTTCATTGAAGTGCTTTTCAATTTCAGGGTCATTTAGCTCAAAAAAAATCAGTAAGTGCACGAAAAATACCAAATGAAGTCAGAAAGGGTTGAAATATGATGATGTGGCTTTGAGTGGTGCATTTTGAACACACAAAAATTATGGAGTTCAAATAATTTCAAAAATGAAATCCGTTCATAACAGATGAGTTATCGTCCGAAATCGTGATACTTTGAAAGAGATTGTCCATTTTGCACACGAAGTGCATCCATTTTTTGTCATAACCCTATAGACTTTTTAGAACATTCTATGTGGGTGAAATGATGATACCACGCCAACTTTCAACCTTTTCAGAGTTCATTTGAAGTTCTTTTCAATTTCAATGTCATTTAGCTGAAAAATCAGTAAGTGCATGAAAAATACCAAATGGAGTGAGAAGCGTTGAAAATTGGTGATGTGGCTTTGAGTGGTGCATTTTGCACACACAAAAAGTATGGAGTTCATAAAAGTCAAAAAAATTAAATCCCTTTGTAACTGATGAGTTTTCGTCCGAAATCGTGATACTTCGAAAGAGATTTTCCATTTTGCACACGAAGTGCATCCAGTTTTTGCCGTCACCCTCTCAACTTTTTAACTATGTGGGTGAAATGATGATACCGTGCCAACTTTCAACCTTTTCAGAGTTCATTGAAGTGCTTCTCAATTTCAGGGTCATTTAGCTCAAAAAAATCAGTAAGTGCACGAAAAATACCAAATGAAGTCAAAAAGGGTTGAAATATGATGATGTGGCTTTGAGTGGTGCATTTTGAACACACAAAAAGTATGTAGTTCAAATAAGTTCAAAAAATGAGATCCGTTCATAACAGATGAGTTATCGTCCGAAATCGTGATACTTTGAAAGAGATTGTCCATTTTGCACACGAAGTGCATCCATTTTTTGTCGTAACCCTATAGACATTTTAGAACATTCTATGTGGGTGAAATGAGGATACCATGCAAACTCTCAACCTTTTGAGAGTTCGTTTGAAGTGCTTTTTCAATTTCAGGGTCATTTAGCTCAAAAAAGTCAGTAAGTGCATGAAAATTACGAAATGAAGTGAGAAAGGGTTGAAAATTGATGATGTGGTTTTGAGTTGTGAATTTTGAGCACAAAAAAACTATGGAGTTCAAATAAGTTTAAAAATGAAATCCGTTCATAACAGATGAGTTTTCGTCCGAAACCATGATACTTCGAAAGAGATTGTCCATTTTGCACACGAAGTGCATCCATTTTTTGCCGTAACCCTATAAACTTTTTAGCACATTCTATGTGGGTGAAATGATGATACCACGCCAACTTTCAACCTTTTTAGAGTTCATTTGAAGTGCTTTTCAATTTCAGGGTCGTTTAGCTCAAAAAAAATTAGTAAGTGCATAAAAATACGAAATGAAGTCAAAAAGGGTTGTTTATTGATGTGGCTTTCAGTTGTGCATTTTGAACACACAAAAAGTATGGAGTTCAAATAAGTTCAACTTTGTAACATCGTCCGAAACCGTGATACTTCGAAAGAGATTGTCCATTTTGCACACAAAGTGCATCCAGTTTTTGCCGTAACCCTCTCAACTTTTTACCACATGCTATGTGGGTGAAATGATGATACCATGCCAACTTTCAACCTTTTCAGAGTTCTTTTGAAGTGCTTGTCAATTTCAGGGTCATTTAGCTCAAAAAAATCATTAAGTGCACGAAAAATACCAAATGAAGTCAGAAAGGGATGAAAATTGATGACGTGGCTTTGAGTGGTGCATTTTGAACACACAAAAATTATGGAGTTCAACTAAGTTCAAAAAATGAAATCCCTTCATAACAGATGAGTTTTCGTCGGGAACCGTGATATTTAGAAAGAGATTGTCCATTTTGCACGCGAAGTGCATCCAGTTTTTGCCGTAACCCTCTCAACTTTTTACCACATGCTATGTGGGTGAAATGATGATACCATGCCAACTTTCAACCTTTTCAGAGTTCATTTGAAGTGCTTTTCAATTTCAATGCCATTTAGCTCAAAAATCAGTAAGTGCATGAAAAATACCAAATGGAGTCAAAAAGGGTTGAAAATTGGTGATGTGGCTTTGAGTGGTGCATTTTGAACACACAAAAAGTATGGAGTTCATAAAAGTCAAAAAAATTAAATCCCGTTGTAACTGATGAGTTTTCGTCCGAAATCGTGATACTTCGAAAGAGATTTTCCATTTTGCACATGAAGTGCATCCAGTTTTTGCCGTCACCCTCTCAACTTTTTAACACATGCTATGTGGCTGAAATGATGATACCATGCCAACTTTCAACCTTTTCAGAGTTCATTGAAGTGCTTTTCAATTTAGGGTCATTTAGCTCAAAAAAAATTAGTAAGTGCACGAAAAGTACCAAATGAAGTCAGAAAGGGTTGAAATATGATGATTTGGCTTTGAGTGGTGCATTTTGAACACACAAAAAGTATGGAGTTCAAACAAGTTCAAAAAATGAAATCCGTTCATAACAGATGAGTTATCGTCCGAAATCGTGATACTTTGAAAGAGATAGTCCATTTTGCACACGAAGTGCATCCATTTTTTGTCGTAACCCTATAGACTTTTTAGAACATTCTATGTGGGTGAAATGATGATACCATGCAAACATTCAACCTTTTTAGAGTTCATTTGAAGTTCTTTTCAATTTCAATGTCATTTAGCTGAAATATCAGTAAGTGCATGAAAAATACCAAATGGAGTCAGAAAGGGTTGAAAATTGGTGATGTGGCTTTGAGTGGTGCATTTTGAACACACAAAAAGTATGGAGTTCATAAAAGTCAAAAAAATTAAATCCCTTTGTAACTGATGAGTTTTCGTCGGAAATCGTGATACTTCGACAGAGATTTTCCATTTTGCACACGAAGTGCATCCAGTTTTTGCCGTCACCCTCTCAACTTTTTAACACATGCTATGTGGGTGAAATGATGATACCATGCCAACTTTCAACCTTTTCAGAGTTCATTGAAGTGCTTTTCAATTTCAAGGTCATTTAGCTCAAAAAAAATCAGTAAGTGCACGAAAATTACCAAATGAAGTCAGAAAGGGTTGAAATATAATGATGTGGCTTTGAGTGGTGCATTTTGAACACACAAAAAGTATGGAGTTCAAATAATTTCAAAAATGAAATCCGTTCATAACAGATGAGTTATCGTCCGAAATCGTGATACTTTGAAAGAGATTGTCCATTTTGCACACGAAGTGCATCCATTTTTTGTCATAACCCTATAGACTTTTTAGAACATTCTATGTGGGTGAAATGATGATACCACGCCAACTTTCAACCTTTTCAGAGTTCATTTGAAGTTCTTTTCAATTTCAATGTCATTTAGCTGAAAAATCAGTAAGTGCATGAAAAATACCAAATGGAGTGAGAAGCGTTGAAAATTGGTGATGTGGCTTTGAGTGGTGCATTTTGCACACACAAAAAGTATGGAGTTCATATAAGTCAAAAAAATTAAATCCCTTTGTAACTGATGAGTTTTCGTCCGAAATCGTGATACTTCGAAAGAGATTTTCCATTTTGCACACGAAGTGCATCCAGTTTTTGCCGTCACCCTCTCAACTTTTTAACTATGTGGGTGAAATGATGATACCGTGCCAACTTTCAACCTTTTCAGAGTTCATTGAAGTGCTTCTCAATTTCAGGGTCATTTAGCTCAAAAAAATCAGTAAGTGCACGAAAAATACCAAATGAAGTCAAAAAGGGTTGAAATATGATGATGTGGCTTTGAGTGGTGCATTTTGAACACACAAAAAGTATGTAGTTCAAATAAGATCAAATAATGAGATCCGTTCATAACAGATGAGTTATCGTCCGAAATCGTGATACTTTGAAAGAGATTGTCCATTTTGCACACGAAGTGCATCCATTTTTTGTCGTAACCCTATAGACATTTTAGAACATTCTATGTGGGTGAAATGATGATACCATGCAAACTGTCAACCTTTTGAGAGTTCGTTTGAAGTGCTTTTTCAATTTCAGGGTCATTTAGCTCAAAAAAGTCAGTAAGTGCATGAAAATTACGAAATGAAGTGAGAAAGGGTTGAAAATTGATGATGTGGTTTTGAGTTGTGAATTTTGAGCACAAAAAAACTATGGAGTTCAAATAAGTTTAAAAATGAAATCCCTTCATAACAGATGAGTTTTCGTCCGAAACCATGATACTTCGAAAGAGATTGTCCATTTTGCACACGAAGTGCATCCATTTTTTGCCGTAACCCTATAAACTTTTTAGCACATTCTATGTGGGTGAAATGATGATACCACGCTAACTTTCAACCTTTTTAGAGTTCATTTGAAGTGCTTTTCAATTTCACGGTCATTTAGCTCAAAAAAAATTAGTAAGTGCATAAAAATACGAAATGAAGTCAAAAAGGGTTGTTTATTGATGTGGCTTTCAGTTGTGCATTTTGAACACACAAAAAGTATGGAGTTCAAATAAGTTCAACTTTGTAACATCGTCCGAAACCGTGATACTTCGAAAGAGATTGTCCATTTTGCACACAAAGTGCATCCAGTTTTTGCCGTAACCCTCTCAACTATTTACCACATGCTATGTGGGTGAAATGATGATACCATGCCAACTTTCAACCTTTTCAGAGTTCTTTTGAAGTGCTTGTCAATTTCAGGGTCATTTAGCTCAAAAAAATCATTAATTGTACGAAAAATACCAAATGAAGTCAGAAAGGGATGAAAATTGATGACGTGGCTTTGAGTGGTGCATTTTGAACACACAAAAATTATGGAGTTCAACTAAGTTCAAAAAATGAAATCCCTTCATAACAGATGAGTTTTCGTCGGGAACCGTGATATTTAGAAAGAGATTGTCCATTTTGCACGCGAAGTGCATCCAGTTTTTGCCGTAACCCTCTCAACTTTTTACCACATGCTATGTGGGTGAAATGATGATACCATGCCAACTTTCAACCTTTTCAGAGTTCATTTGAAGTGCTTTTCAATTTCAATGCCATTTAGCTCAAAAATCAGTAAGTGCATGAAAAATACCAAATGGAGTCAAAAAGGGTTGAAAATTTGTGATGTGGCTTTGAGTGGTGCATTTTGAACACACAAAAAGTATGGAGTTCATAAAAGTCAAAAAAATTAAATCCCGTTGTAACTGATGAGTTTTCGTCCGAAATCGTGATACTTCGAAAGAGATTTTCCATTTTGCACACGAAGTGCATCCAGTTTTTGCCGTCACCCTCTCAACTTTTTAACACATGCTATGTGGCTGAAATGATGATACCATGCCAACTTTCAACCTTTTCAGAGTTCATTGAAGTGCTTTTCAATTTAGGGTCATTTAGCTCAAAAAAAATTAGTAAGTGCACGAAAAGTACCAAATGAAGTCAGAAAGGGTTGAAATATGATGATTTGGCTTTGAGTGGTGCATTTTGAACACACAAAAAGTATGGAGTTCAAACAAGTTCAAAAAATGAAATCCGTTCATAACAGATGAGTTATCGTCCGAAATCGTGATACTTTGAAAGAGATAGTCCATTTTGCACACGAAGTGCATCCATTTTTTGTCGTAACCCTATAGACTTTTTAGAAAATTCTATGTGGGTGAAATGATGATACCATGCAAACATTCAACCTTTTTAGAGTTCATTTGAAGTTCTTTTCAATTTCAATGTCATTTAGCTGAAATATCAGTAAGTGCATGAAAAATACCAAATGGAGTCAGAAAGGGTTGAAAATTGGTGATGTGGCTTTGAGTGGTGCATTTTGAACACACAAAAAGTATGGAGTTCATAAAAGTCAAAAAAATTAAATCCCTTTGTAACTGATGAGTTTTCGTCGGAAATCGTGATACTTCGACAGAGATTTTCCATTTTGCACACGAAGTGCATCCAGTTTTTGCCGTCACCCTCTCAACTTTTTAACACATGCTATGTGGGTGAAATGATGATACCATGCCAACTTTCAACCTTTTCAGAGTTCATTGAAGTGCTTTTCAATTTCAGGGTCATTTAGCTCAAAAAAAATCAGTAAGTGCACGAAAATTACCAAATGAAGTCAGAAAGGGTTGAAATATAATGATGTGGCTTTGAGTGGTGCATTTTGAACACACAAAAAGTATGGAGTTCAAATAATTTCAAAAATGAAATCCGTTCATAACAGATGAGTTATCGTCCGAAATCGTGATACTTTGAAAGAGATTGTCCATTTTGCACACGAAGTGCATCCATTTTTTGTCATAACCCTATAGACTTTTTAGAACATTCTATGTGGGTGAAATGATGATACCACGCCAACTTTCAACCTTTTCAAAGTTCATTTGAAGTTCTTTTCAATTTCAATGTCATTTAGCTGAAAAATCAGTAAGTGCATGAAAAATACCAAATGGAGTGAGAAGCGTTGAAAATTGGTGATGTGGCTTTGAGTGGTGCATTTTGCACACACAAAAAGTATGGAGTTCATATAAGTCAAAAAAATTAAATCCCTTTGTAACTGATGAGTTTTCGTCCGAAATCGTGATACTTCGAAAGAGATTTTCCATTTTGCACACGAAGTGCATCCAGTTTTTGCCGTCACCCTCTCAACTTTTTAACTATGTGGGTGAAATGATGATACCGTGCCAACTTTCAACCTTTTCAGAGTTCATTGAAGTGCTTCTCAATTTCAGGGTCATTTAGCTCAAAAAAATCAGTAAGTGCACGAAAAATACCAAATGAAGTCAAAAAGGGTTGAAATATGATGATGTGGCTTTGAGTGGTGCATTTTGAACACACAAAAAGTATGTAGTTCAAATAAGATCAAAAATGAGATCCGTTCATAACAGATGAGTTATCGTCCGAAATCGTGATACTTTGAAAGAGATTGTCCATTTTGCACACGAAGTGCATCCATTTTTTGTCGTAACCCTATAGACATTTTAGAACATTCTATGTGGGTGAAATGATGATACCATGCAAACTGTCAACCTTTTGAGAGTTCGTTTGAAGTGCTTTTTCAATTTCAGGGTCATTTAGCTCAAAAAAGTCAGTAAGTGCATGAAAATTACGAAATGAAGTGAGAAAGGGTTGAAAATTGATGATGTGGTTTTGAGTTGTGAATTTTGAGCACAAAAAAACTATGGAGTTCAAATAAGTTTAAAAATGAAATCCCTTCATAACAGATGAGTTTTCGTCCGAAACCATGATACTTCGAAAGAGATTGTCCATTTTGCACACGAAGTGCATCCATTTTTTGCCGTAACCCTATAAACTTTTTAGCACATTCTATGTGGGTGAAATGATGATACCACGCCAACTTTCAACCTTTTTAGAGTTCATTTGAAGTGCTTTTCAATTTCAGGGTCATTTAGCTCAAAAAAAATTAGTAAGTGCATAAAAATACGAAATGAAGTCAAAAAGGGTTGTTTATTGATGTGGCTTTCAGTTGTGCATTTTGAACACACAAAAAGTATGGAGTTCAAATAAGTTCAACTTTGTAACATCGTCCGAAACCGTGATACTTCGAAAGAGATTGTCCATTTTGCACACAAAGTGCATCCAGTTTTTGCCGTAACCCTCTAAACTTTTTACCACATGCTATGTGGGTGAAATGATGATACCATGCCAACTTTCAACCTTTTCAGAGTTCTTTTGAAGTGCTTGTCAATTTCAGGGTCATTTAGCTCAAAAAAATCATTAAGTGCACGAAAAATACCAAATGAAGTCAGAAAGGGATGAAAATTGATGACGTGGCTTTGAGTGGTGCATTTTGAACACACAAAAATTATGGAGTTCAACTAAGTTCAAAAAATGAAATCCCTTCATAACAGATGAGTTTTCGTCGGGAACCGTGATATTTAGAAAGAGATTGTCCATTTTGCACGCGAAGTGCATCCAGTTTTTGCCGTAACCCTCTCAACTTTTTACCACATGCTATGTGGGTGAAATGATGATACCATGCCAACTTTCAACATTTTCAGAGTTCATTTGAAGTGCTTTTCAATTTCAATGCCATTTAGCTCAAAATCAGTAAGTGCATGAAAAATACCAAATGGAGTCAGAAAGGGTTGAAAATTGGTGATGTGGCTTTGAGTGGTGCATTTTGAACACACAAAAAGTATGGAGTTCATAAAAGTCAAAAAATTAAATCCCGTTGTAACTGATGAGTTTTCGTCCGAAATCGTGATACTTCGAAAGAGATTTTCCATTTTGCACACGAAGTGCATCCAGTTTTTGCCGTCACCCTCTCAACTTTTTAACACATGCTATGTGGCTGAAATGATGATACCATGCCAACTTTCAACCTTTTCAGAGTTCATTGAAGTGCTTTTCAATTTCAGGGTCATTTAGCTCAAAAAAAATCAGTAAGTGCACGAAAAATACCAAATGAAGTCAGAAAGGGTTGAAATATGATGATGTGGCTTTGAGTGGTGCATTTTTAACACACAAAAAGTATGGAGTTCAAATAAGTTCAAAAAATGAAATCCGTTCATAACAGATGAGTTATCGTCCGAAATCGTGATACTTTAAAAGAGATTATCCATTTTGCACACGAAGTGCATCCATTTTTTGTCGTAACCCTATAGACTTTTTAGAACATTCTATGTGGGTGAAATGATGATACCATGCAAACTTTCAACCTTTTCAGAGTTCAGTTGAAGTTCTTTTCAATTTCACTGTCATTTAGCTGAAAAATCAGTAAGTGCATGAAAAATACCAAATGGAGTCAGAAGGGTTGAAAATTGGTGATGTGGCTTTGAGTGGTGCATTTTGAACACACAAAAATATGGAGTTCATAAAAGTCAAAAAATTTAAATCCCTTTGTAACTGATGAGTTTTCGTCCGAAATCGTGATACTTCGAAAGAGATTTTCCATTTTGCACACGAAGTGCATCCGGTTTTTGCCGTCACCCTCTCAACTTTTTAACACATGCTATGTGGGTGAAATGATGATACCATGCCAAATTTCAACTTTTTCAGAGTTCGTTGAAGTGCTTCTCAATTTCAGGGTCATTTAGCTCAAAAAAATCAGTAAGTGCACGAAAAATACCAAATGAAGTCAGAAAGGGTTGAAATATGATGATGTGGATTTGAGTGGTGCATTTTGAAAACACAAAATGTATGGAGTTCATAAAAGTCAAAAAAATTAAATCCCTTTGTGACTGATGAGTTTTCGTCCGAAATCGTGATACTTCGAAAGAGATTTTCCATTTTGCACACGAATTGCATCCAGTTTTTGCCGTCACCCTCTCAACTTTTTAACACATGCTATGTGGGTGAAATGATGATACCATGCCAACTTTCAACTTTTTCAGAGTTCACTGAAGTGCTTCTCAATTTCAGGGTCATTTAGCTCAAAAAAATCAGTAAGTGCACGAAAAATACCAAATGAAGTCAGAAAGGGTTGAAATATGATGATGTGGCTTTGAGTGGTGCATTTTGAACACACAAAAAGTATGGAGTTCAAATAATTTCAAAAAATCAAATCCGTTCATAACAGATGTGTTATCGTCCGAAATCGTGATACTTTGAAAGAGATTGTCCATTTTGCACACGAAGTGCATCCATTTTTTGTCGTAACCCTATAGACTTTTTAGAACATTCTATGTGGGTGAAATGATGATACCATGCCAACTTTCAACCTTTTCAGAGTTCATTTGAAGTTCTTTTCAATTTCAATGTCATTTAGCTGAAAAACCAGTAAGTGCATGATAAATACCAAATGGAGTCCGAAGGGTTGAAAATTGGTGATGTGTCTTTGAGTGGTGCATTTTGAACACACAAAAAGTATGGAGTTCATAAAAGTCAAAAAACTTAAATCCCTTTGTAACTGACGAGTTTTCGTCCGAAATCGTGATACTTCGAAAGAGATTTTCCATTTTGCACACGAAGTGCATCCAGTTTTTGCCGTCACCCTCTCAACTTTTTAACACATGCTATGTGGGTGAAATGATGATACCATGCCAACTTTCAACCTTTTCAGAGTTCATTGAAGTGCTTCTCAATTTCAGAGTCATTTAGCTCAAAAAAATCCGTAAGTGCACGAAAAATACCAAATGAAGTCAGAAAGGGTTGAAATATGATGATGTGGCTTTGAGTGGTGCATTTTGAACACACAAAAAGTATGTAGTTCAAATAAGTTAAAAAAATGAAATCCGTTCATAACAGATGAGTTATCATCCGAAATCGTGATACTTTGAAAGAGATTGTCCATTTTGCACACGAAGTGCATCCATTTTTTGTCGTAACCCTATAGACTTTTTAGAACATTCTATGTGGGTGAAATGATGATACCATGCAAACTTTCAACCTTTTAAGAGTTCATTTCAAGTTCTTTTCAATTTCAATGTCATTTAGCTGAAAAATCAATAAGTGCATGAAAAATACCAAATGGAGTCAGAAGGGTTGAAAATTGGTGATGTGGCTTTGAGTGGTGCATTTTGAACACACAAAAAGTATGGAGTTCATAAAAGTGAAAAAAATTAAATCCCTTTGTAACTGATGAGTTTTCGTCCGAAATCGTGATACTTCGAAAGAGATTTTCCATTTTGCACACGAAGTGCATCCAGTTTTTGCCGTCACCCTCTCAACTTTTTAACACATGCTATGTGGGTGAAATGATGATACCATGCCAACTTTCAACCTTTTGAGAGTTCATTGAAGTGCTTCTCAATTTTAGAGTCATTTAGCTCAAAAAAATCAGTAAGTGCACGAAAAATACCAAATGAAGTCAGAAAGGGTTGAAATATGATGATGTGGCTTTGAGTGGTGCATTTTGAACACACAAAAAGTATGTCGCTCAAATAAGTTCAAAAAATGAAATCCGTTCATAACAGATGAGTTATCGTCCGAAATCGTGATACTTTGAAAGAGATTGTCCATTTTGCACACAAAGTGCATCCATTTTTTGTCGTAACCCTATAGACTTTTTAGAACATTCTATGTGGGTGAAATGATGATACCATGAAAACTTTCAACCTTTTCAGAGTTCATTTGAAGTTCTTTTCAATTTCAATGTCATTTAGCTGAAAAATCAGTAAGTGCATGAAAAATACCAAATGGAGTCAGAAGGGTTGAAAATTGGTGATGTGGCTTTGAGTGGTGCATTTTGAACACACAAAAATTATGGAGTTCATAAAAGTAAAAAAAATTAAATCCGTTTGTAACTGAGGAGTTTTCGTCTGAAATCGTGATACGTCGAAAGAGATTTTCCATTTTCACACGAAGTGCATCCAGTTTTTGCCGTAACCCTCTCAACTTTTAACCACATGCTATGTGGGTGAAATGATGATACCATGCCAAGTTTCAACCTTTTCAGAGTTCATTTGAAGTGCTTTTCAATTTCAATGCCATTTAGCTGAAAAATCAGTAAGTGCATGAAAAATACCAAATGGAGTCAGAAAGGGTTGAAAATTGGTGATGTGGCTTTGAGTGGTGCATTTTGAACACACAAAAAGTATGGAGTTCATAAAAGTCAAAATAAATAAATCCCGTTGTAACTGATGAGTTTTCGTCCGAAATCGTGATACTTCGAAAGAGATTTTCCATTTTGCACACGAAGTGCATCCAGTTTTTGCCGTCACCCTCTCAACTTTTTAACAGATGCTATGTGGGTGAAATGATGATACCATGCAAACTTTCAACCTTTTCAGACTTCATTGCAGTGCTTTTCAATTTCAGGGTCATTTAGCTCGAAAAAATCAGTAAGTGCACGAAAAATACGAAATGAAGTGAGAAAGGGTTGAAATATGATGATGTGGCTTTGAGTGGTGCATTTTGAACACATAAAAAGTATGGAGTTCAAATAAGTTCAAAAAATGAAATCCGTTCATAACAGATGAGTTATCGTCCGAAATCGTGATACTTTGAAAGAGATTGTCCATTTTGCACACGAAGTGCATCCATTTTTTGTCGTAACCCTATAGACTTTTTAGAACATTCTATGTGGGTGAAATGATGATACCATGCAAACTTTCAACCTTTTCAGAGTTCATTTGAAGTTCTTTTCAATTTCAATGTCATTTAGTTGAAAAATCAATAAGTGCATGAAAAATACCAAATGGAGTCAGAAGGGTTGAAAATTGGTGATGTGGCTTTGAGTGGTGCATTTTGAACACACAAAAAGTATGGAGTTCATAAAAGTCAAAAAAATGAAATCCCTTTGTAACTGATGAGTTTTCGTCCGAAATCGTGATACTTCGAAAGAGATTTTCCATTTTGCACACGAAGTGCATCCAGTTTTTGCCGTCACCCTCTCAACTTTTTAACACATGCTATGTGGGTGAAATTATGATACCATGCCAACTTTCAACTTTTTCAGAGTTCACTGAAGTGCTTCTCAATTTCTGGGTCATTTAGCTCAAAAAAATCAGTAAGTGCACGAAAAATACCAAATGAAGTCAGAAAGGGTTGAAATATGATGATGTGGCTTTGAGTGGTGCATTTTGAACACACAAAAAGTATGGAGTTCAAATAATTTCAAAAAATCAAATCCGTTCCTAACAGATGAGTTATCGTCCGAAATCGTGATACTTTGAAAGTGATTGTCCATTTTGCACACGAAGTGCATCCATTTTTTGTCGTAACCCTATAGACTTTTTAGAACATTCTGTGTGGGTGAAATGATGATACCATGCCAACTTTCAACCTTTTCAGAGTTCATTTGAAGTTCCTTTCAATTTCAATGTCATTTAGCTGAAAAATGAGTAAGTGCATGAAAAATACCAAATGGAGTCAGAAGGGTTGAAAATTGGTGATGTGGCTTTGAGTGGTGTATTTTGAACACACAAAAAGTATGGAGTTCATAAAAGTCAAAAAAATTAAATCCCTTTGTAACTGATGAGTTTTCGTCCGAAATCGTGATACTTCGAAAGAGATTTTCCATTTTGCACACGAAGTGCATCCAGTTTTTGCCGTCACCCTCTCAACTTTTTAACACATGCTATGTGGGTTAAATGATGATACCATGCCAACTTTCAACCTTTCAGAGTTCATTGAAGTGCTTCTCAATTTCAGGGTCATTTAGCTGAAAAAAAATCAGTAAGTGCATGAAAAATACCAAATGAAGTCAGAAAGGGTTGAAATATGATGATGTGGCTTTGAGTGGTGCATTTTGAACACACAAAAAGTATGTAGTTCAAATAAGTTCAAAAAATGAAATCCGTTCATAACAGATGAGTTATCGTCCGAAATCGTGATACTTTGAAAGAGATTGTCCATTTTGCACACGAAGTGCATCCTTTTTTGTCGTAACCCTATAGACTTTTTAGAACATTCTATGTGGGTGAAATGATGATACCATGCAAACTTTCAACCTTTTCAGAGTTCATTTGAAGTTCTTTTCAATTTCAATGTCATTTAGCTGAAAAATCAGTAAGTGCATGAAAAATACCAAATGGAGTCAGAAGGGTTGAAAATTGGTGATGTGGCTTTGAGTGGTGCATTTTGAACACACAAAAAGTATGGAGTTCATAAAAGTCAAAAAAATTAAATCCCTTTGTAACTGATGAGTTTTCGTCCGAAATCGTGATACTTCGAAAGAGATTTTCCATTTTGCACACGAAGTGCATCCAGTTTTTGCCGTCACCCTCTCAACTTTTTAACACATGCTATGTGGGTGAAATGATGATACCATGCCAACTTTCAACCTTTTCAGAGTTCATTGAAGTGCTTCTCAATTTCAGGGTCATTTAGCTCAAAAAAAATCAGTAAGTGCATGAAAAATACCAAATGAAGTCAGAAAGGGTTGAAATATGATGATGTGGCTTTGAGTGGTGCATTTTGAACACACAAAAAGTATGTAGTTCAAATAAGTTCAAAAAATGAAGTCCGTTCATAACAGATGAGGTATCGTCCGAAATCGTGATACTTTGAAAGAGATTGTCCATTTTGCACACGAAGTGCATCCTTTTTTGTCGTAACCCTATAGACTTTTTAGAACATTCTATGTGGGTGAAATGATGATACCATGCAAACTTTCAACCTTTTCAGAGTTCATTTGAAGTTCTTTTCAATTTCAATGTCATTTAGCTGAAAAATCATTAAGTGCATGAAAAATACGAAATGGAGTTAGAAGGGTTGAAAATTTGTGATGTGGCTTTGAGTGGTGCATTTTGAACACACAAAAAGAATGGAGTTCATAAAAGTCAAAAAAATTAAATCCGTTTGTAACTGAGGAGTTTTCGTCCGAAATCGTGATACTTCGAAAGAGATTTTCCATTTTGCACACGAAGTGCATCCAGTTTTTGCCGTAACCCTCTCAACTTTTTACCACATGCTATGTGGGTGAAATGATGATACCATGCCAACTTTCAACCTTTTCAGAGTTCATTTGATGTGCTTTTCAATTTCAATGTCATTTAGCTCAAAAATCAGTAAGTGCATGAAAAATACCAAATGGAGTCAGAAAGGGCTGAAAATTGGTGATGTGGCTTTGAGTGGTGTATTTTGAACACACAAAAAGTATGGAGTTCATAAAAGTTAAAAAAATTAAATCCCGTTGTAACTGATGAGTTTTCGTCCGAAATCGTGATACTTCGAAAGAGATTTTCCATTTTGCACACGAAGTGCATCCAGTTTTTGCCGTAACCCTCTCAACTTTTTACCACATGCTATGTGGGTGAAATGATGATACCATGCCAACTTTCAACCTTTACAGAGTTCATTTGAAGTGCTTTTCAATTTCAATGCCATTTAGCTCAAAAATCAGTAAGTGCATGAAAAATACCAAATGGAGTCAGAAAGGGTTGAAAATTGGTGATGTGGCTTTGAGTGGTGCATTTTGAACACACAAAAAGTATGGAGTTCATAAAAGTCAAAAAAATTAAATCCCGTTGTAACTGATGAGTTTTCGTCCGAAATCGTGATACTTCGAAAGAGATTTTCCTTTTTGCACACGAAGTGCATCCAGTTTTTGCCGTCACCCTCTCAACTTTTTAACACATGCTATGTGGGTGAAATGATGATACCATGCAAACTTTCAACCTTTTCAGAGTTCATTGAAGTGCTTTTCAATTTCAGGGTCATTTAGCTCAAATAAAATCAGTAAGTGCACGAAAAATACCAACTGAAGTTAGAAAGGGTTGAAATATGATGATGTGGCTTTGAGTGGTGCATTTTTAACACACAAAAAGTATGGAGTTCAAATAAGTTCAAAAAATGAAATCCGTTCATAACAGATGAGTTATCGTCCGAAATCGTGATACTTTGAAAGAGATTGTCCATTTTGCACACGAAGTGCATCCATTTTTTGTCATAACCCTATAGACTTTTTAGAACATTCTATGTGGGTGAAATGATGATACCATGCAAACTTTCAACCTTTTCAGAGTTCATTTGAAGTTCTTTTCAATTTCAATGTCATTTAGCAGAAAAATCAGTAAGTGCATGAAAAATACCAAATGTAGTCAGAAGGGTTGAAAATTGGTGATGTGGCTTTGAGTGGTGCATTTTGAACACACAAAAAGTATGGAGTTCATAAAAGTCAAAAAAATTAAATCCCTTTGTAACTAATGAGTTTTCGTCCGAAATCGTTATACTTCGAAAGAGATTTTCCATTTTGCACACGAAGTGCGTCCAGTTTTTGTCGTCACCCTCTCAACTTTTTAACACATGCTATGTGGGTGAAATGATGATACCATGCCAAATTTCAACTTTTTCAGAGTTCGTTGAAGTGCTTCTCAATTTCAGGGTCATTTAGCTCAAAAAAATCAGTAAGTGCACGAAAAATACCAAATGAAGTCAGAAAGGGTTGAAATATGATGATATGGCTTTGAGTGGTGCATTTTGAACACACAAAAAGTATGGAGTTCATAAAAGTCAAAAAAATTAAATCCCTTTGTAACTGATGAGTTTTCGTCCGAAATCGTGATACTTCGAAAGAGATTTTCCATTTTGCACACGAAGTGCATCCAGTTTTTGCCGTCACCCTCTCAACTTTTTAACACATGCTATGTGGGTGAAATGATGATACCATGCCAACTTTCAACTTTTTCAGAGTTCACTGAAGTGCTTCTCAATTTCAGGGTCATTTAGCTCAAAAAAATCAGTAAGTGCACGAAAAATACCAAATGAAGTCAGAAAGGGTTGAAATATGATGATGTGGCTTTGAGTGGTGCATTTTGAACACACAAAAAGTATGGAGTTCAAATAATTTCAAAAAATCAAATCCGTTCATAACAGATGAGTTATCGTCCGAAATCATGATACTTTGAAAGAGATTGTCCATTTTGCACACGAAGTGCATCCATTTTTTGTCGTAAACCTATAGACTTTTTAGAACATTCTATGTGGGTGAAATGATGATACCATGCCGACTTTCAACCTTTTCAGAGTTCATTTGAAGTTCTTTTCAATTTCAATGTCATTTAGCTGAAAAATCAGTAAGTGCATGAAAAATACCAAATGCAGTCAGAAGGGTTGAAAATTGGTGATGTGGCTTTGAGTGGTGCATTTTGAACACACAAAAAGTATGGAGTTCATAAAAGTCCAAAAACTTAAATCCCTTTGTAACTGATGAGTTTTCGTCCAAAATCGTGATACTTCGAAAGGGATTTTCCATTTTGCACACGAAGTGCATCCAGTTTTTGCCGTCACCCTCTCAACTTTTTAACACATGCTATGTGGGTGCAATGATGATACCATCCCAACTTTCAACCTTTTCAGAGTTCATTGAAGTGCTTCTCAATTTCAGAGTCATTTAGCTCAAAAATATCAGTAAGTGCACGAAAAATACCAAATGAAGTCAGAAAGGGTTGAAATATGATGATGTGGCTTTGAGTGCTGCATTTTGAACACACAAAAAGTATGTAGTTCAAATAAGTTGAAAAAATGAAATCCGTTCATAAAAGATGAGTTATCGTCTGAAATCGTGATACTTTGAAAGAGATTGTCCATTTTGCACACGAAGTGCATCCATTTTTTGTCATAACCCTATAGAATTTTTAGAACATTCTATGTGTGTGAAATGATGATACCATGCAAACTTTCAACCTTTTCAGAGTTCATTTGAAGTTCTTTTCAATTTCAATGTCATTTAGCTGAAAAATCAGTAAGTGCATGAAAAATACCAAATGGAGTCAGAAGGGTTGAAAATTGGTGATGTGGCTTTGAGTGGTGCATTTTGAACACACAAAAAGTATGGAGTTCATAAAAGTCAAAAAAATTAAATCCCTTTGTAACTGATGAGTTTTCGTCCGGAGTCGTGATACTTCGAAAGAGATTTTCCATTTTGCACACGAAGTGCATCCAGTTTTTGCCGTCACCCTCTCAACTTTTTAACACATGCTATGTGGGTGAAATGATGATACCATGCCAACTTTCAACTTTTTCAGAGTTCGTTGAAGTGCTTCTCAATTTCAAGGTCATTTAGCTCAAAAAAATCAATAAGTGCACGAAAAATACCAAATGAAGTCAGAAAGGGTTGAAATATGATGATGTGGCTTTGAGTGGTGCATTTTGAACACACAAAAAGTATGGAGTTCATAAAAGTCAAAAAAAATTAAATCCCTTTGTAACTGATGAGTTTTCGTTCGAAATCGTGATACTTCGAAAGAGATTTTCCATTTTGCACACGAAGTGCATCCAGTTTTTGCCGTCACCCTCTCAACTTTTTAACACATGCTATGTGGGTGAAATGATGATACCATGCCAACTTTCAACTTTTTCAGAGTTCACTGAAGTGCTTCTCAATTTCAGGGTCATTTAGCTCAAAAAAATCAGTAAGTGCACGAAAAATACCAAATGAAGTCAGAAAGGGTTGAAATATGATGATGTGGCTTTGAGTGGTGCATTTTGAACACACAAAAAGTATGGAGTTCAAATAATTTCAAAAAATCAAATCCGTTCATAACAGATGAGTTATCGTCCGAAATCGTGATACTTTGAAAGAGATTGTCCATTTTGCACACGAAGTGCATCCATTTTTTGTCGTAACCCTATAGACTTTTTAGAACATTCTATGTGGGTGAAATGATGATACCATGCCAACTTTCAACCTTTTCAGAGTTCATTTGAAGTTCTTTTCAATTTCAATGTCATTTAGCAGAAAAATCAGTAAGTGCATGAAAAATACCAAATGTAGTCAGAAGGGTTGAAAATTGGTGATGTGGCTTTGAGTGGTGCATTTTGAACACACAAAAAGTATGGAGTTCATAAAAGTCAAAAAAATTAAATCCCTTTGTAACTAATGAGTTTTCGTCCGAAATCGTTATACTTCGAAAGAGATTTTCCATTTTGCACACGAAGTGCGTCCAGTTTTTGTCGTCACCCTCTCAACTTTTTAACACATGCTATGTGGGTGAAATGATGATACCATGCCAAATTTCAACTTTTTCAGAGTTCGTTGAAGTGCTTCTCAATTTCAGGGTCATTTAGCTCAAAAAAATCAGTAAGTGCACGAAAAATACCAAATGAAGTCAGAAAGGGTTGAAATATGATGATATGGCTTTGAGTGGTGCATTTTGAACACACAAAAAGTATGGAGTTCATAAAAGTCAAAAAAATTAAATCCCTTTGTAACTGATGAGTTTTCGTCCGAAATCGTGATACTTCGAAAGAGATTTTCCATTTTGCACACGAAGTGCATCCAGTTTTTGCCGTCACCCTCTCAACTTTTTAACACATGCTATGTGGGTGAAATGATGATACCATGCCAACTTTCAACTTTTTCAGAGTTCACTGAAGTGCTTCTCAATTTCAGGGTCATTTAGCTCAAAAAAATCAGTAAGTGCACGAAAAATACCAAATGAAGTCAGAAAGGATTGAAATATGATGATGTGGCTTTGAGTGGTGCATTTTGAACACACAAAAAGTATGGAGTTCAAATAATTTCAAAAAATCAAATCCGTTCATAACAGATGAGTTATCGTCCGAAATCATGATACTTTGAAAGAGATTGTCCATTTTGCACACGAAGTGCATCCATTTTTTGTCGTAAACCTATAGACTTTTTAGAACATTCTATGTGGGTGAAATGATGATACCATGCCGACTTTCAACCTTTTCAGAGTTCATTTGAAGTTCTTTTCAATTTCAATGTCATTTAGCTGAAAAATCAGTAAGTGCATGAAAAATACCAAATGCAGTCAGAAGGGTTGAAAATTGGTGATGTGGCTTTGAGTGGTGCATTTTGAACACACAAAAAGTATGGAGTTCATAAAAGTCCAAAAACTTAAATCCCTTTGTAACTGATGAGTTTTCGTCCAAAATCGTGATACTTCGAAAGGGATTTTCCATTTTGCACACGAAGTGCATCCAGTTTTTGCCGTCACCCTCTCAACTTTTTAACACATGCTATGTGGGTGCAATGATGATACCATCCCAACTTTCAACCTTTTCAGAGTTCATTGAAGTGCTTCTCAATTTCAGAGTCATTTAGCTCAAAAATATCAGTAAGTGCACGAAAAATACCAAATGAAGTCAGAAAGGGTTGAAATATGATGATGTGGCTTTGAGTGCTGCATTTTGAACACACAAAAAGTATGTAGTTCAAATAAGTTGAAAAAATGAAATCCGTTCATAACAGATGAGTTATCGTCTGAAATCGTGATACTTTGAAAGAGATTGTCCATTTTGCACACGAAGTGCATCCATTTTTTGTCATAACCCTATAGAATTTTTAGAACATTCTATGTGGGTGAAATGATGATACCATGCAAACTTTCAACCTTTTCAGAGTTCATTTGAAGTTCTTTTCAATTTCAATGTCATTTAGCTAAAAAATCAGTAAGTGCATGAAAAATACCAAATGGAGTCAGAAGGGTTGAAAATTGGTGATGTGGCTTTGAGTGGTGCATTTTGAACACACAAAAAGTATGGAGTTCATAAAAGTCAAAAAAATTAAATCCCTTTGTAACTGATGAGTTTTCGTCCGGAGTCGTGATACTTCGAAAGAGATTTTCCATTTTGCACACGAAGTGCATCCAGTTTTTGCCATCACCCTCTCAAATTTTTAACACATGCTATGTGGGTGAAATGATGATACCATGCCAACTTTCAACTTTTTCAGAGTTCGTTGAAGTGCTTCTCAATTTCAAGGTCATTTAGCTCAAAAAAATCAATAAGTGCACGAAAAATACCAAATGAAGTCAGAAAGGGTTGAAATATGATGATGTGGCTTTGAGTGGTGCATTTTGAACACACAAAAAGTATGGAGTTCATAAAAGTCAAAAAAATTAAATCCCTTTGTAACTGATGAGTTTTCGTTCGAAATCGTGATACTTCGAAAGAGATTTTCCATTTTGCACACGAAGTGCATCCAGTTTTTGCCGTCACCCTCTCAACTTTTTAACACATGCTATGTGGGTGAAATGATGATACCATGCCAACTTTCAACTTTTTCAGAGTTCACTGAAGTGCTTCTCAATTTCAGGGTCATTTAGCTCAAAAAAATCAGTAAGTGCACGAAAAATACCAAATGAAGTCAGAAAGGGTTGAAATATGATGATGTGGCTTTGAGTGGTGCATTTTGAACACACAAAAAGTATGGAGTTCAAATAATTTCAAAAAATCAAATCCGTTCATAACAGATGAGTTATCGTCCGAAATCGTGATACTTTGAAAGAGATTGTCCATTTTGCACACGAAGTGCATCCATTTTTTGTCGTAACCCTATAGACTTTTTAGAACATTCTATGTGGGTGAAATGATGATACCATGCCAACTTTCAACCTTTTCAGAGTTCATTTGAAGTTCTTTTCAATTTCAATGTCATTTAGCTGAAAAATCAGTAAGTGCATGAAAAATACTAAATGGAGTCAGAAGCGTTGAAAATTGGTGATGTGGCTTTCAGTGGTGCATTTTGAACACACAAAAAGTATGGAGTTCATAAAAGTCAAAAAACTTAAATCCCTTTGTAACTGATGAGTTTTCGTCCGAAATCGTGATACTTCGAAAGAGATTTTCCATTTTGCACACGAAGTGCATCCAGTTTTTGCCGTCACCGTCTCAACTTTTTAACACATGCTATGTGGGTGAAATGATGATACCACGCCAACTTTCAACCTTTTCAGAGTTCATTGAAGTCCTTCTCAATTTCAGAGTCATTTAGGTCAAAAAAATCAGTAAGTGCACGAAAAATACCAAATGAAGTCAGAAAGGGTTGAAATATGATGATGTGGCTTTGAGTGGTGCATTTTGAACACACAAAAAGTATGTAGTTCAAATAAGTTCAAAAAATAAAATCTGTTCATAACAGATGAGTTATCGTCTGAAATCGTGATACTTTGAAAGAGATTGTCCATTTTGCACACGAAGTGCATCCATTTTTTGTCGTAACCCTATAGACTTTTTAGAACATTCTATGTGGGTGAAATGATGATACCATGCAAACTTTCAACCTTTTCAGAGTTCATTTGAAGTTCTTTTCAATTTCAATGTCATTTAGCTGAAAAATCAGTAAGTGCATGAAAAATACCAAATGGAGTCAGAAGGGTTGAAAATTGGTGATGTGGCTTTGAGTGGTGCATTTTGAACACACAAAAAGTATGGAGTTCATAAAAGTCAAAAAAATTAAATCCTTTTGTAACTGAGGAGTTTTCGTCCGAAATCGTGATACTTCGAAAGAGATTTTCCATTTTGCACACGAAGTGCATCTAGTTTTTGCCGTAACCCTCTCAACTTTTTACCACATGCTATGTGGGTGAAATGATGATACCATGCCAACTTTCAACCTTTTCAGAGTTCATTTGAAGTGCTTTTCAATTTCAATGCCATTTAGCTCAAAAATCAGTAAGTGCATGAAAAATACCAAATGGAGTCAGAAAGGGTTGAAAATTGGTGATGTGGCTTTGAGTGGTGCATTTTGAACACACAAAAAGTATGGAGTTCATAAAAGTCAAAATAAATAAATCCCGTTGTAACTGATGAGTTTTCGTCCGAAATCGTGATACTTCGAAAGAGATTTTCCAGTTTGCACACGAAGTGCATCCAGTTTTTGCCGTCACCCTCTCAACTTTTTAACACATGCTATGTGGGTGAAATGATGATACCATGCAAACCTTCAACCTTTTCAGAGTTCATTGAAGTGCTTTTAAATTTCAGGGTCATTTAGCTCAAAAAAATCAGTAAGTGCACGAAAAATACCAAATGAAGTCAGAAAGGGTTGAAATATGATGATGTGGCTTTGAGGGGTGCATTTTGAACACATAAAAAGTATGGAGTTCAAATAAGTTCAAAAAATCAAATCCGTTCATAACAGATGAGTTATCGTCCGAAATCGTGATACTTTGAAAGAGATTGTCCATTTTGCACACGAAGTGCATCCTTTTTTTGTCGTAACCCTATAGACTTTTTAGAACATTCTACGTGGGTGAAATGATGATACCATGCCGACTTTCAACCTTTTCAGATTTCATTTGAAGTTCTTTTCAGTTTCAATGTCATTTAGCTGAAATATTACTAAGTGCATGAAAAATACCAAATGGAGTCAGAAGGGTTGAAAATTAGTGATGTGGCTTTGAGTGGTGCATTTTGAACACACAAAAAGTATGGAGTTCATAAAAGTCAAAAAAATTAAATCCCTTTGTAACTGATGAGTTTTCGTCCGAAATCATGATACTTCGAAAGAGATTTTCCATTTTGCACACGAAGTGCATCCAGTTTTTGCCGTCACCCTCTCAACTTTTTAACACATGCTATGTGGGTGAAATGATGATACCATGCCAACTTTCAACTTTTTCAGAGTTCATTGAAGTGCTTCTCAATTTCAGGGTCATTTAGCTCAAAAAAACAGTAAGTGCACGAAAAATACCAAATGAAGTCAGAAAGGGTTGAAATATGATGATGTGGCTTTGAGTGGTGCATTTTGAACACACCAAAAGTATGGAGTTCATAAAAGTCAAAAAAATTAAATCCCTTTGTAACTGATGAGTTTTCGTCCGAAATCGTGATACTTCGAAAGAGATTTTCCATTTTGCACACGAAGTGCATCCAGTTTTTGCCGTCACCCTCTCAACTTTTTAACACATGCTATGTGGGTGAAATGATGATACCGTGCCAACTTTCAACTTTTTCAGAGTTCACTGAAGTGCTTCTCAATTTCAGGGTCATTTAGCTCAAAAAAATCAGTAAGTGCACGAAAAATACCAAATGAAGTCAGAAAGGGTTGAAATATGATGATGTGGCTTTGAGTGGTGCATTTTGAACACACAAAAAGTATGGAGTTCAAATAATTTCAAAAAATCAAATCCGTTCATAACAGATGAGTTATCGTCCGAAATCGTGATACTTTGAAAGAGATTGTCCATTTTGCACATGAAGTGCATCCATTTTTTGTCCTAACCCTATAGACTTTTTAGAACATTCTATGTGGGTGAAATGATGATACCATGCCAACTTTCAACCTTTTCAGAGTTCATTTGAGGTGCTTTTCAATTTCAATGCCATTTAGCTCAAAAATCAGTAAGTGCATGAAAAATACCAAATCGAGTCAGAAAGGGTTGAAAATTGGTGATGTGGCTTTGAGTGGTGCATTTTGAACACATAAAAAGTATGGAGTTCATAAAAGTCAAAAAAATTAAATCCCGTTGTAACTGATGAGTTTTCGTCCGAAATCGTGATACTTCGAAAGAGATTTTCCATTTTGCACACGAAGTGCATCCATTTTTTGTCGTAACCCTATAGACTTTTTAGAACATTCTATGTGGGTGAAATGATGATACCATGCAAACTTTCAACCTTTTCAGAGTTCACTTGAAGTTCTTTTCAATTTCAATGTCATTTAGCTGAAAAATCAGTAAGTGCATGAAAAATACCAAATGGAGTCAGAAGGGTTGAAAATTGGTGATGTGGCTTTGAGTGGTGCATTTTGAACACACAAAAAGTATGGAGTTCATAAAAGTCAAAAAAATTAAATCCCTTTGTAACTGAGGAGTTTTCGTCCGAAATCGTGATACTTCGAAAGAGATTTTCCATTTTGCACACGAAGTGCATCCAGTTTTTGCCGTAACCCTCTCAACTTTTTACCACATGCTATGTGGGTGAAATGATGATACCATGCCAACTTTCAACCTTTTCAGAGTTCATTTGAAGTGCTTTTCAATTTCAATGCCATTTAGCTCAAAATTCAGTAAGTGCATGAAAAATACCAAATGGAGTCAGAAAGGGTTGAAAATTGGTGATGTGGCTTTGAGTGGTGCATTTTGAACACACAAAAAGTATGGAGTTCAAATAATTTCAAAAAATCAAATCCGTTCATAACAGATGAGTTATCGTCCGAAATCGTGATACTTTGAAAGAGATTGTCCATTTTGCACACGAAGTGCATCCATTTTTTGTCATAACCCCATAGACTTTTTAGAACATTCTATGTGGGTGAAATGATGATACCATGCCAACTTTCAACCTTTTCAGAGTTCATTTGAAGTTCTTTTCAATTTCAATGTCATTTAGCTGAAAAATCAGTAAGTGCATGAAAAATAGCAAATGGAGTCAGAAGGGTTGAAAATTGGTGATGTGGCTTTGAGTGGTGCATTTTGAACACACAAAAAGTATGGAGTTCATAAAAGTCAAAAAAATTAAATCCCTTTGTAACTGATGAGTTTTCGTCCGAAATCGTGATACTTCGAAAGAGATTTCCCATTTTGCACACGGAGTGCATCCAGTTTTTGCCGTCACCCTCTCAACTTTTTAACACATGCTATGTGGGTTAAATGATGATACCATGCCAACTTTCAACCTTTTCAGAGTTCATTGAAGTGCTTCTCAATTTCAGGGTCATTTAGCTCAAAAAAATCAGTAAGTGCACGAAAAATACCAAATGAAGTCAGAAAGGGTTGAAATATGATGATGTGGCTTTCAGTGGTGCATTTTGAACACACAAAAAGTATGTAGTTCAAATAAGTTCAAAAAATTAAATCCGTTCATAACAGATGAGTTATCGTCCGAAATCGTGATACTTTGAAAGAGATTGTCCATTTTGCACACGAAGTGCATCCTTTTTTGTCGTAACCCTATAGACTTTTTAGAACATTCTATGTGGGTGAAATGATGATACCATGCAAACTTTCAACCTTTTCAGAGTTCATTTGAAGTTCTTTTCAATTTCAATGTCATTTAGCTGAAAAATCAGTAAGTGCATGAAAAATACGAAATGGAGTCAGAAGGGTCGAAAATTGGTGATGTGGCTTTGAGTGGTGCATTTTGAACACACAAAAAGTATGGAGTTCATGAAAGTCAAAAAAATTAAATCCCTTTGTAACTGAGGAGTTTTCGTCCGAAATAGTGATACTTCAAAAGAGATTTTCCATTTGGCACACGAAGTGCATCCAGTTTTTGCCGTAACCATCTCAACTTTTTACCACATGCTATGTGGGTGAAATGATGATACCATGCCAACTTTCAACCTTTTTAGAGTTCATTTGAAGTAATTTTCAATTTCAATGCCATTTAGCTCAAAAATCAGTAAGTGCATGAAAAATACCAAATGGAGTCAGAAAGGGTTGAAAATTGGTGATGTGGCTTTGAGTGGTGCATTTTGAACACACAAAAAGTATGGAGTTCAAATAATTTCAAAAAATCAAATCCGTTCATAACAGATGAGTTATCGTCCGAAATCGTGATACTTTGAAAGAGATTGTCCATTTTGCACACGAAGTGCATCCATTTTTTGTCATAACCCCATAGACTTTTTAGAACATTCTATGTGGGTGAAATGATGATACCATGCCAACTTTCAACCTTTTCAGAGTTCATTTGAAGTTCTTTTCAATTTCAATGTCATTTAGCTGAAAAATCAGTAAGTGCATGAAAAATAGCAAATGGAGTCAGAAGGGTTGAAAATTGGTGATGTGGCTTTGAGTGGTGCATTTTGAACACACAAAAAGTATGGAGTTCATAAAAGTCAAAAAAATTAAATCCCTTTGTAACTGATGAGTTTTCGTCCGAAATCGTGATACTTCGAAAGAGATTTTCCATTTTGCACACGGAGTGCATCCAGTTTTTGCCGTCACCCTCTCAACTTTTTAACACATGCTATGTGGGTGAAATGATGATACCATGCCAACTTTCAACCTTTTCAGAGTTCATTGAAGTGCTTCTCAATTTCAGGGTCATTTAGCTCAAAAAAATCAGTAAGTGCACGAAAAATACCAAATGAAGTCAGAAAGGGTTGAAATATGATGATGTGGCTTTCAGTGGTGCATTTTGAACACACAAAAAGTATGTAGTTCAAATAAGTTCAAAAAATTAAATCCGTTCATAACAGATGAGTTATCGTCCGAAATCGTGATACTTTGAAAGAGATTGTCCATTTTGCACACGAAGTGCATCCTTTTTTGTCGTAACCCTATAGACTTTTTAGAACATTCTATGTGGGTGAAATGATGATACCATGCAAACTTTCAACCTTTTCAGAGTTCATTTGAAGTTCTTTTCAATTTCAATGTCATTTAGCTGAAAAATCAGTAAGTGCATGAAGAATACGAAATGGAGTCAGAAGGCTCGAAAATTGGTGATGTGGCTTTGAGTGGTGCATTTTGAACACACAAAAAGTATGGAGTTCATGAAAGTCAAAAAAATTAAATCCCTTTGTAACTGAGGAGTTTTCGTCCGAAATCGTGATACTTCAAAAGAGATTTTCCATTTGGCACACGAAGTGCATCCAGTTTTTGCCGTAACCTTCTCAACTTTTTACCACATGCTATGAAGGTGAAATGATGATACCATGCCAACTTTCAACCTTTTCAGAGTTCATTTGAAGTGCTTTTCAATTTCAATGCCATTTAGCTCAAAAATCAGTAAGTGCATGAAAAATACCAAATCGAGTCAGAAAGGGTTGAAAATTGGTGATGTGGCTTTGAGTGGTGCATTTTGAACACACAAAAAGTATGGAGTTCATAAAAGTCAAAAAAATTAAATCCCGTTGTAACTGATGAGTTTTCGTCCGAAATCGTGATACTTCGAAAGAGATTTTCCATTTTGCACCCGAAGTGCATCCATTTTTTGTCGTAACCCTATAGACTTTTTAGAACATTCTATGTGGGTGAAATGATGATACCATGCAAACTTTGAACCTTTTCAGAGTTCATTTGAAGTTCTTTTCAATTTCAATGTCATTTAGCTGAAAAATCAGTAAGTGCATGAAAAATACCAAATGGAGTCAGAAGGGTTGAAAATTGGTGATGTGGCTTTGAGTGGTGCATTTTGAACACACAAAAGGTATGGAGTTCATAAAAGTCAAAAAAATTAAATCCCTTTGTAACTGAGGAGTTTTCGTCCGAAATCGTGATACTTCGAAAGAGATTTTCCATTTTGCACACGAAGTGCATCCAGTTTTTGCCGTAACCCCTCAACGTTTTACCACATGCTATGTGGGTGAAATGATGATACCATGCCAACTTTCAACCTTTTCAGAGTTCATTTGAAGTGCTTTTCAATTTCAATGCCATTTAGCTCAAAATTCAGTAAGTGCATGAAAAATACCAAATGGAGTCAGAAAGGGTTGAAAATTGGTGATGTGGCTTTGAGTGGTGCATTTTCAACACACAAAAAGTATAGAGTTCATAAAAGTCAAAAAAATTAAATCCCGTTGTAACTGATGACTTTTCGTCCGAAATCGTGATACTTCGAAAGAGATTTTCCATTTTGCACACGAAGTGCATCCAGTTTTTGCCGTCACCCTCTCAACTTTCTAACAGATGCTATGTGGGTGAAATGATGATACCATGCAAACTTTCAACCATTTCAGAGTTCATTGCAGTGCTTTTCAATTTCAGGGTCATTTAGCTCAAAAAAAATCAGTAGTGCATGAAAAATACCAAATGAAGTCAGAAAGGGTTGAAATATGATGATGTGGCTTTGAGTGGTGCATTTTGAACACACAAAAAGAATGGAGTTCAAATAAGTTCAAAAAATGAAATCCGTTCATAACAGATGAGTTATCGTCTGAAATCGTGATACTTTGAAAGAGATTGTCCATTTTGCACACGAAGTGCATCCATTTTTTGTCGTAACCCTATAGACTTTTTAGAACATTCTATGTCGGTGAAATGATGATACCATGCAAACTTTCAACCTTTTCAGAGTTCATTTGAAGTTCTTTTCAATTTCAATGTCATTTAGCTGAAAAATCAGTAAGTGCATGAAAAATACCAAATGGAGTCAGAAGGGTCGAAAATTGGTGATGTGGCTTTGAGTGGTGCATTTTGAACACACAAAAAGTATGGAGTTCATGAAAGTCAAAAAAATTAAATCCCTTTGTAACTGAGGAGTTTTCGTCCGAAATAGTGATACTTCAAAAGAGATTTTCCATTTGGCACACGAAGTGCATCCAGTTTTTGCCGTAACCATCTCAACTTTTTACCACATGCTATGTGGGTGAAATGATGATACCATGCCAACTTTCAACCTTTTTAGAGTTCATTTGAAGTGCTTTTCAATTTCAATGCCATTTAGCTCAAAAATCAGTAAGTGCATGAAAAATACCAAATGGAGTCAGAAAGGGTTGAAAATTGGTGATGTGGCTTTGAGTGGTGCATTTTGAACACACAAAAAGTATGGAGTTCAAATAATTTCAAAAAATCAAATCCGTTCATAACAGATGAGTTATCGTCCGAAATCGTGATACTTTGAAAGAGATTGTCCATTTTGCACACGAAGTGCATCCATTTTTTGTCATAACCCCATAGACTTTTTAGAACATTCTATGTGGGTGAAATGATGATACCATGCCAACTTTCAACCTTTTCAGAGTTCATTTGAAGTTCTTTTCAATTTCAATGTCATTTAGCTGAAAAATCAGTAAGTGCATGAAAAATAGCAAATGGAGTCAGAAGGGTTGAAAATTGGTGATGTGGCTTTGAGTGGTGCATTTTGAACACACAAAAAGTATGGAGTTCATAAAAGTCAAAAAAATTAAATCCCTTTGTAACTGATGAGTTTTCGTCCGAAATCGTGATACTTCGAAAGAGATTTTCCATTTTGCACACGGAGTGCATCCAGTTTTTGCCGTCACCCTCTCAACTTTTTAACACATGCTATGTGGGTGAAATGATGATACCATGCCAACTTTCAACCTTTTCAGAGTTCATTGAAGTGCTTCTCAATTTCAGGGTCATTTAGCTCAAAAAAATCAGTAAGTGCACGAAAAATACCAAATGAAGTCAGAAAGGGTTGAAATATGATGATGTGGCTTTCAGTGGTGCATTTTGAACACACAAAAAGTATGTAGTTCAAATAAGTTCAAAAAATTAAATCCGTTCATAACAGATGAGTTATCGTCCGAAATCGTGATACTTTGAAAGAGATTGTCCATTTTGCACACGAAGTGCATCCTTTTTTGTCGTAACCCTATAGACTTTTTAGAACATTCTATGTGGGTGAAATGATGATACCATGCAAACTTTCAACCTTTTCAGAGTTCATTTGAAGTTCTTTTCAATTTCAATGTCATTTAGCTGAAAAATCAGTAAGTGCATGAAAAATACGAAATGGAGTCAGAAGGCTCGAAAATTGGTGATGTGGCTTTGAGTGGTGCATTTTGAACACACAAAAAGTATGGAGTTCATGAAAGTCAAAAAAATTAAATCCCTTTGTAACTGAGGAGTTTTCGTCCGAAATCGTGATACTTCAAAAGAGATTTTCCATTTGGCACACGAAGTGCATCCAGTTTTTGCCGTAACCATCTCAACTTTTTACCACATGCTATGTGGGTGAAATGATGATACCATGCCAACTTTCAACCTTTTCAGAGTTCATTTGAAGTGCTTTTCAATTTCAATGCCATTTAGCTCAAAAATCAGTAAGTGCATGAAAAATACCAAATCGAGTCAGAAAGGGTTGAAAATTGGTGATGTGGCTTTGAGTGGTGCATTTTGAACACACAAAAAGTATGGAGTTCATAAAAGTCAAAAAAATTAAATCCCGTTGTAACTGATGAGTTTTCGTCCGAAATCGTGATACTTCGAAAGAGATTTTCCATTTTGCACAAGAAGTGCATCCATTTTTTGTCGTAACCCTATAGACTTTTTAGAACATTCTATGTGGGTGAAATGATGATACCATGCAAACTTTGAACCTTTTCAGAGTTCATTTGAAGTTCTTTTCAATTTCAATGTCATTTAGCTGAAAAATCAGTAAGTGCATGAAAAATACCAAATGGAGTCAGAAGGGTTGAAAATTGGTGATGTGGCTTTGAGTGGTGCATTTTGAACACACAAAAGGTATGGAGTTCATAAAAGTCAAAAAAATTAAATCCCTTTGTAACTGAGGAGTTTTCGTCCGAAATCGTGATACTTCGAAAGAGATTTTCCATTTTGCACACGAAGTGCATCCAGTTTTTGCCGTAACCCCTCAACGTTTTACCACATGCTATGTGGGTGAAATGATGATACCATGCCAACTTTCAACCTTTTCAGAGTTCATTTGAAGTGCTTTTCAATTTCAATGCCATTTAGCTCAAAATTCAGTAAGTGCATGAAAAATACCAAATGGAGTCAGAAAGGGTTGAAAATTGGTGATGTGGCTTTGAGTGGTGCATTTTCAACACACAAAAAGTATAGAGTTCATAAAAGTCAAAAAAATTAAATCCCGTTGTAACTGATGACTTTTCGTCCGAAATCGTGATACTTCGAAAGAGATTTTCCATTTTGCACACGAAGTGCATCCAGTTTTTGCCGTCACCCTCTCAACTTTTTAACAGATGCTATGTGGGTGAAATGATGATACCATGCAAACTTTCAACCATTTCAGAGTTCATTGCAGTGCTTTTCAATTTCAGGGTCATTTAGCTCAAAAAAAATCAGTAGTGCATGAAAAATACCAAATGAAGTCAGAAAGGGTTGAAATATGATGATGTGGCTTTGAGTGGTGCATTTTGAACACACAAAAAGAATGGAGTTCAAATAAGTTCAAAAAATGAAATCCGTTCATAACAGATGAGTTATCGTCCGAAATCGTGATACTTTGAAAGAGATTGTCCATTTTGCACACGAAGTGCATCCATTTTTTGTCGTAACCCTATAGACTTTTTAGAACATTCTATGTCGGTGAAATGATGATACCATGCAAACTTTCAACCTTTTCAGAGTTCATTTGAAGTTCTTTTCAATTTCAATGTCATTTAGCTGAAAAATCAGTAAGTGCATGAAAAATACCAAATGGAGTCAGAAGGGTTGAAAATTGGTGATGTGGCTTTGAGTGGTGCATTTTGAACACACAAAAAGTATGGAGTTCATAAAAGTCAAAAAAATTAAATCCCTTTGTAACTGAGGAGTTTTCGTCCGAAATCGTGATACTTCGAAAGAGATTTTCCATTTTGCACACGAAGTGCATCCAGTTTTTGCCGTAACCCCACAACTTTTTACCACATGCTATGTGCGTGAAATGATGATACCATGCCAACTTTCAACCTTTTCAGAGTTCATTTGAAGTGCTTTTCAATTTCAATGCCATTTAGCTCAAAATTCAGTAAGTGCATGAAAAATACCAAATGGAGTCAGAAAGGGTTGAAAATTGGTGATGTGGCTTTGAGTGGTGCATTTTCAACACACAAAAAGTATAGAGTTCATAAAAGTCAAAAAAATTAAATCTCGTTGTAACTGATGAGTTTTCGTCCGAAATCTTGATACTTCGAAAGAGATTTTCCATTTTGCACACGAAGTGCATCCAGTTTTTGCCGTCACCCTCTCAACTTTTTAACAGATGCTATGTGGGTGAAATGATGATACCATGCAAACTTTCAACCATTTCAGAGTTCATTGCAGTGCTTTTCAATTTCAGGGTCATTTAGCTCAAAAAAATCAGTAGTGCATGAAAAATACCAAATGAAGTCAGAAAGGGTTGAAATATGATGATGTGGCTTTGAGTGGTGCATTTTGAACACACAAAAAGAATGGAGTTCAAATAAGTTCAAAAAATGAAATCCGTTCATAACAGATGAGTTATCGTCCGAAATCGTGATACTTTGAAAGAGATTGTCCATTTTGCACACGAAGTGCATCCATTTTTTGTCGTAACCCTATAGACTTTTTAGAACATTCTATGTCGGTGAAATGATGATACCATGCAAACTTTCAACCTTTTCAGAGTTCATTTGAAGTTCATTTCAATTTCAACGTCATTTAGCTGAAAAATCAGTAAGTGCATGAAAAATACCAAATGGAGTCAGAAGGGTTGAAAATTGGTGATGTGGCTTTGAGCTGTGCATTTTGAACACACAAAAAGTATGGAGTTCATAAAAGTCAAAAAAATTAAATCCCTTTGTAACTGATGAGTTTTCGTCCGAAATCATGATACTTCGAAAGAGATTTTCCATTTTGCACACGAAGTGTATCCAATTTTTGCCGTCACCCTCTCAACTTTTTAACACATGCTATGTGGGTGAAATGATGATACCATGCCAACTTTCAACTTTTTCAGAGTTCATTGAAGTGCTTCTAAATTTCAGGGTCATTTAGCTCAAAAAAATCAGTAAGTGCACGAAAAATACCAAATGAAGTCAGAAAGGGTTGAAATATGATGATGTGGCTTTGAGTGGTGCATTTTGAACACACAAAAAGTATGGAGTTCAAATAAGTTCAAAAAATGAAATCCGTTCATAACAGATGAGTTATCGTCCGAAATCGTGATACTTTGAAAGAGATTGTCCATTTTGCACACGAAGTGCATCCATTTTTTGTCGTAACCCTATAGACTTTTAGAACATTCTATGTGGGTGAAATGATGATACCATGCAAACTTTCAACCTTTTCAGAGTTCATTTGAAGTTCTTTTCAATTTCAATGTCACTTAGCTTAAAAATCAGTAAGTGCATGAAAAATACCAAATGGAGTCAGAAGGGTTGAAAATTGGTGATGTGGCTTTGAGTGGTGCATTTTGAACACACAAAAAGTATGGAGTTCATAAAAGTCAAAAAAATTAAATCCCTTTGTAACTGAGGAGTTTTCGTCCGAAATCGTGATACTTCGAAAGAGATTTTCCATTTTGCACACGAAGTGCATCCAGTTTTTGCCGTAACCCTCTCAACTTTTTACCAAATGCTATGTGGGTGAAATGATGATACCATGCCAACTTTCAACCTTTTTAGAGTTCATGTGAAGTGCTTTTCAATTTCAATGCCATTTAGCTCAAAAATCAGTAAGTGCATGAAAAATACCAAATGGAGTCAGAAAGGGTTGAAAATTGGTGATGTGGCTTTGAGTGGTGCATTTTGAACACACAAAAAGTATGGAGTTCATAAAAGTCAAAATTAAATCCCGTTGTAACTGATGAGTTTTCATCCGAAATCGTGATACTTCGAAAGAGATTTTCCATTTTGCACACGAAGTGCATCCAGTTTTTGCCGTCACCCTCTCAACTTTTTAACACATGCTATGTGGGTGAAATGATGATACCATGCCAACTTTCAACTTTTTCAGAGTTCATTGAAGTGCTTCTCAATTTCAGGGTCATTTAGCTCAAAAAAATCAGTAAGTGCACGAAAAATACCAAATGAAGTCAGAAAGGGTTGAAATATGATGATGTGGCTTTGAGTGGTGCATTTTGAACACACAAAAAGTATGGAGTTCAAATAAGTTCAAAAAATGAAATCCGTTCATAACGGATGAGTTATCGTCCGAAATCGTGATACTTAGAAAGAGATTGTCCATTTTGCACACGAAGTGCATCCATTTTCTGTCGTAACCCTATAGACTTTTTAGAACATTCTATGTGGGTGAAATGATGATACCATGCAAACTTTCAACCTTTTCAGAGTTCATTTGAAGTTCTTTTCAATTTCAATGTCATTTAGCTGAAAAATCAGTAAGTGCATGAAAAATACCAAATGGAGTCAGAAGGGTTGAAAATTGGTGATGTGGCTTTGAGTGGTGCATTTTGAACACACAAAAAGTATGGATTTCATAAAAGTCAAAAAAATTAAATCCCTTTGTAACTGAGGAGTTTTCGTCCCAAATCGTGATACTTCGAAAGAGATTTTCCATTTTGCACACGAAGTGCATCCAGTTTTTGCCGTCACCCTCTCAACTTTTTAACGCATGCTATGTGGATGAAATGATGATACCATGCCAACTTTCAACTTTTTCAAAGTTCATTGAAGTGCTTCTCAATTTCAGGGTCATTTAGCTCAAAAAAATCAGTAAGTGCACGAAAAATACCAAATGAAGTCAGAAAGGGTTGAAATATGATGATGTGGCTTTGAGGGGTGCATTTTGAACACACAAAAAGTATGGAGTTCAAATAATTTCAAAAAATGAAATCCGTTCATAACAGATGAGTTGTCGTCCGAAATCGTGATACTTTGAAAGAGATTGTCCATTTTGCACACGAAGTGCATTCATTTTTTGTCGTAACCCTATAGACTTTTTAGAACATTCTATGTGGGTCAAATGATGATACCATGCCAACTTTCAACCTTTTCAGAGTTCATTTCAAGTTCTTTTCAATTTCAATGTCATTTAGTCGTAACCCTATAGACTTTTTAGAACATTCTATGTGGGTGAAATGATGATACCATGCAAACTTTCAACCTTTTCAGAGTTCATTTGAAGTTCTTTTCAATTTCAATGTCATTTAGCTGAAAAATCAGTAAGTGCATGAAAAATACCAAATGGAGTCAGAAGGGTTGAAAATTGGTGATGTGGCTTTGAGTTGTGCATTTTGAACACACAAAAAGTATGTAGTTCAAATAAGTTCAAAAAGTGAAATCCCTTCATAACAGACGAGTTATCGTCCGAAATTCGTGATACTTTGAAAGAGATTGTCCATTTTGCACACGAAGTGCATCCATTTTTATTCGTAACCCTATAGACTTTTTAGAACATTCTATGTGGGTGAAATGATGATACCATGCCAACTTTCAACCTTTTCAGAGTTCATTTGAAGTGCTTTTCAATTTCAGGGTCATTTAGCTCCAAAAAACCTAGTATGTGCATGAAAAATACCAAATGAAGTCAGAAAGGGTATAAAATTGGTGATGTGGCTTTGAGTGGTGCATTTTGAACACACCAAAAAGTATGGAGTTCATAAAAGTCAAAAAATTAAATCCCTTTGTAACTGATGAGTTTTCGTTCGAAATCGTGATACTTCGAAAGAGATTTTCCATTTTGCACACGAACTGCATCCAGTTTTTGCCGCGACCCTCGCAACTTTTTACCACATGCTATGTGGGTGAAATGATGATACCATGCAAACTTTAAACCTTTTCAGAGTTCATTTGAAGTTCTTTTCAATTTCAATGTCATTTGGCTGAAAAATCAGTAAGTGCATGAAAGATACCAAATGGAGTCAGAAGGGTTGAAAATTTGTGATGTGGCTTTGAGTGGTGCATTTTGAACACGCGAAAAGTATGGAGTTCATAAAAGTCAAAAAAATTAAATCCCTTTGTAACTGATGAGTTTTCGTCCGAAATCGTGATACTTCGAAAGAGATTTTCCATTTTGCACACGAAGTGCATCCAGTTTTTGCCGTCACCCTCTCAACTTTTTAACACATGCTATGTGGGTGAAATGATGATACCATGCCAACTTTCAACTTTTTCAGAGTTCATTGAAGTGCTTCTCAATTTCAGGGTCATTTAGCTCAAAAAAAATCAGTAAGTGCACGAAAAATACCAAATGAAGTCAGAAAGGGTTGAAATATGATTATGTGGCTTTGTGTGGTGCATTTTTAACACACAAAAAGTATGTAGTTCAAATAAGTTCAAAAAATGAAATCCGTTCATAACAGATGAGTTATCGTCCGAAATCGTGATACTTTGAAAGAGATTGTCCATTTTGCACACGAAGTGCATCCATTTTTTGTTGTAACCCTATAGACATTTTAGAACATTCTATGTGTGTGAAATGATGATACCATGCCAACTTTCGACCTTTTGAGAGTTCGTTTGATGTGCTTTTTCAATTTCAGGGTCATTTAGCTCAAAAAAATCAGTAAGTGCATGAAAAATACGAAATGAAGTCAGAAAGGGTTGAAAATTGATGATGTGGTTTTGAGTTGTGAATTTTGAACACAAAAAAACTATGGAGTTCGAATAAGTTCAAAAAAATGAAATCCCTTTGTAATAGATGAGTTTTCGTTCGAAACCGTGATACTTCGAAAGAGATTGTCCATTTTGCACACGAAGTGCATCCAGTTTTTGCCGTCACCCTCTCAACTTTTTAACACATGCTATGTGGGTGAAATGATGATACCATGCAAACTTTCAACCTTTTCAGAGTTCATTCAAGTGCTTTTCAATTTCAGGGTCATTTGGCTCAAAAAAAATCAGTAAGTGCACGAAAAATACCAAATGAAGTCAGAAAGGGTTGAAATATGATGATGTGTCTTTGAGTGGTGCATTTTGAACACACAAAAAGTATGGAGTTCAAATAAGTTCAAAACATAAATCCGTTCATAACAGATGAGTTATCGTCCGAAATCGTGATACTTTGAAAGAGATTGTCCAGTTTGCACACGAAGTGCATCCCTTTTTTGTCGTAACCCTATAGACTTTTTAGAACATTCTATGTGGGTGAAATGATGATACCATGCAAACTTTCAACCTTTTCAGAGTTCATTTGAAGTTCTTTTCAATTTCAATGTCATTTAGCTGAAAAATCAGTAAGTGCATGAAAAATACCAAATGGAGTCAGAAGGGTTGAAAATTGGTGATGTGGCTTTGAGTGGTGCATTTTGAACACACAAAAAGTATGGAGTTCATAAAAGTCCAAAAAATTAAATCCCTTTGTAACTGATGAGTTTTCGTCCGAAACCGTGATACTTCGAAAGAGATTTTCCATTTTGCACACGAAGTGCATCCAATTTTTGCCGTCACCCTCTCAACTTTTTAACACATGCTATGTGGGTGAAATGATTATACCATGCCAACTTTCAACTTTTTCAGAGTTCATTGAAGTGCTTCTCAATTTCAGGGTCATTTAGCTCAAAAAAATCAGTAAGTGCACGAAAAATACCAAATGAACTCAGAAAGGGTTGAAATATGATGATGTGGCTTTGAGTGGTGCATTTTGAACACACAAAAAGTATGTAGTTCAAATAAGTTCAACAAATGTAATCCGTTCATCACAGATGAGTTATCATCCGAAATCGTGATACTTTGAAAGAGATTGTCCATTTTGCACACGAAGTGCATCCAATTTTTGTCGTAACCCTATAGACATTTTAGAACATTCTATGTGGGTGAAATGATGATACCATGCCAACTTTCAACCTTTTGAGAGTTCGTTTGAAGTGCTTTTTCAATTTTAGTGTCATTTAGCTCAAAAAAATCAGTAAGTGCATGAAAAATACGAAATGAAGTCAGAAAGGGTTGAAAATTGATGATGTGGTTTTGAGTTGTGAATTTTGAACACAAAAAAACTATGGAGTTCAAATAAGTTCAAAAAAATGAAATCCCTTTGTAGTAGATGAGTTTTCATGCGAAACCATGATACTTCGAAAGAGATTGTCCATTTTGCACACGAAGTGCATCTAGTTTTTGCCGTCACCCTCTCAACTTTTTAACACATGCTATGTGGGTGAAAGGATGATAATATGCCAACTTTCAACCTTTTCAGAGTTCATTTGAAGTGCTTTTCAATTTCAGGGTCATTTAGCAAAAAAAATTAGCAAGGGCACGAAAAATACCAAATGAAGTCAGAAAGGGTTGAAAATTGATAATGTGGCTTTGAGTGGTGAATTTTGAACAAACAAAAATTATGCAGTTCAAATAAGTTCAAAAAATGAAATCCCTTTGTAACAGTTGAGTTATCGTCCGAAACCGTGATACTTTGAAAGAGATTGTCCATTTTGCACACGAAGTGCATCCATTTTTTGTCGTAACCCTATAGACTTTTTAGAACATTCTATGTGGGTGAAATGATGATACCATGCAAACTTTCAACCTTTTCAGAGTTCATTTGAAGTTCTTTTCAATTTCAATGTCATTTAGCTGAAAAATCAGTAAGTGCATGAAAAATACCAAATGGAGTCAGAAGGGTTGAAAATTGGTGATGTGGCTTTGAGTGGTGCATTTTGAACACACAAAAAGTACGGAGTTCATAAAAGTCAAAAAAATTAAATCCCTTTGTAACTGATGAGTTTTCGTCCGAAATCGTCATACTTCGAAAGAGATTTTCCATTTTGCACACGAAGTGCATCCAGTTTTTGCCGTCACCCTCTCATCTTTTTAACACATGCTATGTGGGTGAAATGATTATACCATGCCAACTTTCAACTTTTTCAGAGTTGATTGAAGTGCTTCTCAATTTCAGGGTCATTTAGCTCAAAAAAATCAGTAGGTGCACGAAAAATACCAAATGAACTCAGAAAGGGTTGAAATATGATGATGTGGCTTTGAGTGGTGCATTTTGAACACACAAAAAGTATGTAGTTCAAGTAGGTTCAAATAATGAAATCCGTTCATAACAGATGAGTTATCATCCGAAATCGTGATACTTTGAAAGAGATTGTCCATTTTGTACACGAAGTGCATCCAAATTTTGTCGTAACCCTATAGACATTTTAGAACATTCTATGTGGGTGAAATGATGATACCATGCCAACTTTCAACCTTTTGAGAGTTCGTTTGAAGTGCTTTTTCAATTTCAGGGTCATTTAGCTCAAAAAAAATCAGTACTTGCATGAAAAATACGAAATGAAGTCAGAAAGGGTTGAAAATTGATGATGTGGTTTTGAGTTGTGAATTTTGAACACAAAAAAACCATGGAGTTCAAATAAGTTCAAAAAAATGAAATCCCTTTGTAGTAGATGAGTTTTCGTGCGAAATCGTGATACTTTGAAAGAGATTGTCCATTTTGCACACGAAGTGCATCCAGTTTTTGCCGTCACCCTCTCACCTTTTTAACACATGCTATGTGGGTGAAAGGATGATACCATGCCAACTTTCAACCTTTTCAGAGTTCATTTGAAGTGCTTTTCAATTTCAGGGTCACTTAGCTAAAAAAAATCAGCAAGGGCACGAAAAATACCAAATGAAGTCAGAAATGGTTGAAAATTGATAATGTGGCTTTGAGTGGTGCATTGTGAACACACAAAAATTATGCAGTTCAAATAAGTTCAAAAAATGAAATCCCTTTGTAACAGATGAGTTTTCGTCCGAAACCGTGATACCTCGAAAGAGATTGTCCATTTTGCACACGAAGTGCATCCAGTTTTTGTCGTCACCCTCTCAACTTTTTAACCCATGCTATGTGGGTGAAATGATGATACCATGCCAACTTTCAACCTTTTCAGAGTTCATTTGAAGTGCTTTTCAATTTCAGGGTCATTTTGCTCCAAAAAACCTAGTATGTGCATGAAAAAAACCAAATGAAGTCAGAAAGGGTTGAAAATTGGTGATGTGGCTTTGAGTGGTGCATTTTGAACACAAAAAAAAGTATGGAGTTCATAAAAGTCAAAAAAATTAAATCCCTTTGTAACTGATGAGTTTTCGTCCGAAATCGTGATACTTCGAAAGAGATTATCCATTTTGCACACGAAGTGCATCCAGTTTTTGCTGTCACCCTCTCAACTTTTTAACACATGCTATGTGGGTGAAATGATTATACCATGCCAACTTTCAACTTTTTCAGAGTTGATTGAAGTGCTTCTCAATTTCAGGGTCATTTAGCTCAAAAAATCAGTAGGTGCACGAAAAATACCAAATGAACTCAGAAAGGGTTGAAATATGATGATGTGGCTTTGAGTGGTGCATTTTGAACACACAAAAAGTATGTAGTTCAAATAGGTTCAAATAATGAAATCCGTTCATAACAGATGAGTTATCATCCGAAATCGTGATACTTTGAAAGAGATTGTCCATTTTGTACACGAAGTGCATCCAAATTTTGTCGTAACCCTATAGACATTTTAGAACATTCTATGTGGGTGAAATGATGATACCATGCCAACTTTCAACCTTTTGAGAGTTCGTTTGAAGTGCTTTTTCAATTTCAGGGTCATTTAGCTCAAAAAAAATCAGTACTTGCATGAAAAATACGAAATGAAGTCAGAAAGGGTTGAAAATTGATGATGTGGTTTTGAGTTGTGAATTTTGAACACAAAAAAACTATGGAGTTCAAATAAGTTCAAAAAAATGAAATCCCTTTGTAGTAGATGAGTTTTCGTGCGAAATCGTGATACTTTGAAAGAGAGTGTCCATTTTGCACACGAAGTGCATCCAGTTTTTGCCGTCACCCTCTCACCTTTTTAACACATGCGATGTGGGTCAAAGGATGATACCATGCCAACTTTCAACCTTTTCAGAGTTCATTTGAAGTGCTTTTCAATTTCAGGGTCATTTAGCTAAAAAAAATCAGCAAGGGCACGAAAAATACCAAATGAAGTCAGAAATGGTTGAAAATTGATAATGTGGCTTTGAGTGGTGCATTGTGAACACACAAAAATTATGCAGTTCAAATAAGTTCAAAAAATGAAATCCCTTTGTAACAGATGAGTTTTCGTCCGAAACCGTGATACCTCGAACGAGATTGTCCATTTTGCACACGAAGTGCATCCAGTTTTTGTCGTCACCCTCTCAACTTTTTAACCCATGCTATGTGGGTGAAATGATGATACCATGCCAACTTTCAACCTTTTCAGAGTTCATTTGAAGTGCTTTGCAATTTCAGGGTCATTTTGCTCCAAAAAACCTAGTATGGGCATGAAAAAAACAAAATGAAGTCAGAAAGGGTTGAAAATTGGTGATGTGGCTTTGAGTGGTGCATTTTGAACACAAAAAAAAGTATGGAGTTCATAAAAGTCCAAAAAATTAAATCCCTTTGGAACTGATGAGTTTTCGTCCGAAATCGTGATACTTCGAAAGAGATTTTCCATTTTGCACACGAAGTGCATCCAGTTTTTGCCGTCACCCTCTCAACTTTTTAACACATGCTATGTGGGTGAAATGATGATACCATGCCAACTTTCAACCTTTTCAGAGTTCATGCAAGTGCTTTTCAATTTCAGGGTCATTTAGCTCAAAAAAAATCAGTAAGTGCACGAAAAATACCAAATGAAGTCAGAAAGGGTTGAAATATGATGATGTGGCTTTGAGTGGTGCATTTTGAACACACAAAAAGTATGGAGTTCAAATAAGTTCAAAACATAAATCCGTTCATAACAGTTGAGTTATCGTCCGAAACCGTGATACTTTGAAAGAGATTGTCCAGTTTGCACACGAAGTGCATCCATTTATTGTCGTAACCCTATAGACTTTTTAGAACATTCTATGTGGGTGAAATGATGATACCATGCAAACTTTCAACCTTTTCAGAGTTCATTTCAAGTTCTTTTCAATTTCAATGTCATTTAGCTTAAAAATCAGTAAGTGCATGAAAAATACCAAATGGAGTCAGAAGGGTTGAAAATTGGTGATGTGGCTTTGAGTGGTGCATTTTGAACACACAAAAAGTATGGAGTTCATAAAATTCCAAAAATGGAAATCCCTTTGTAACTGATGAGTTTTCGTCCGAAACCGTGATACTTCGAAAGAGATTTTCCATTTTGCACACGAAGTGCATCCAGTTTTTGCCGTCACCCTCTCAACTTTTTAACACATGCTATGTGGGTGAAATGATTATACCATGCCAACTTTCAACTTTTTCAGAGTTCATTGAAGTGCTTCTCAATTTCAGGGTCATTTAGCTCAAAAAAATCAGTAAGTGCACGAAAAATACCAAATGAACTCAGAAACGGTTGAAATATGATGATGTGGCTTTGAGTGGTGCATTTTGAACACACAAAAAGTATGGAGTTCAAATAAGTTCAAAAAATAAATCCGTTCATAATAGATGAGTTATCGTCCGAAATCGTGATACTTTGAAAGAGATTGTCCATTTTGCACACGAAGTGCATCCAATTTTTGTCGTAACCCTATAGACATTTTAGAACATTCTATGTGGGTGAAATGATGATACCATGCCAAATTTCAACCTTTTGAGAGTTCTTTTGAAGTGCTTTTTCAATTTCACGGTCATTTAGCTCAAAAAAATTAGTCCTTGCATGAAAAATACGAAATGAAGTCAGAAACGGTTGAAAATTGATGATGTGGTTTTGAGTTGTGAATTTTGAACACAAAAAAACTATGGAGTTCAAATAAGTTCAAAAAAATGAAATCCCTTTGTAGTAGATGAGTTTTCGTGCGAAACCGTGATACTTCGAAAGAGACTGTCCATTTTGCACACGAAGTGCATCCAGTTTTTGCAGTCACCCTCTCAACTTTTTAACACATGCTATGTGGGTGAAAGGATGATACCATGCCAACTTTGAACCTTTTCAGAGTTCATTTGAAGTGCTTTTCAATTTCAGGGTCATTTAGCTAAAAAAATCAGCAAGGGCACGAAAAATACCAAATGAAGTCAGAAAGGGTTGAAAATTGATAATGTGGCTTTGAGTGGTGCATTTTGAACGAACAAAAATTATGCAGTTCAAATAACTTCAAAAAATGAAATCCCTTTGTAACAGATGAGTTTTCGTCCGAAACCGTGATACTTCGAAAGAGATTGTCCATTTTGCACACGAAGTGCATCCAGTTTTTGTCGTCACCCTCTCAAGTTTTTAACCCATGCTATGTGGGTGAAATGATGATACCATGCCAACTTTCAACCTTTTCAGAGTTCATTTGAAGTGCTTTTCAATTTCAGGGTCATTTAGCTCAAAAAAACCTAGTATGTGCATGAAAAATACCAAATGAAGTCAGAAAGGGTTGAAAATGGTGATGTGGCTTTGAGTGGTGCATTTTGAACACACAAAAAAGTATGGAGTTCATAAAAGTCCAAAAAATTAAATCCCCTTGTAACTGATGAGTTTTCGTCCGAAACCGTGATACTTCCAAAGAGATTTTCCATTTTGCACACGAAGTGCATCCAGTTTTTGCCTTCACCCTCTCAACTTTTTAACACATGCTATGTGGGTGAAATGATGATACCATGCCAACTTTCAAAATTTTCAGAGTTCATTCAAGTGCTTTTCAATTTCAGGGTCATTTATCTCAAAAAAATCAGTAAGTGCATGAAAAATACCAAATGAAGTCAGAAAGGGTTGAAATATGATGATGTGGCTTTGAGTGGTGCATTTTGAAGACACAAAAAGTATGTAATTCAAATAAGTTCAAAAAATGAAATCCGTTCATAACAGAGGAGTTATCGTCCGGAATCATGATACTTTGAAAGAGATTGTCCATTTTGAACACGAAGTGCATCCATTTTTTGTTGTAACCCTATAGACATTTTAGAACATTCTATGTGGGTGAAATGATGATACCATGCCAACTTTCAACCTTTTGAGAGTTCGTTTGATGTGCTTTTTCAATTTCAGGGTCATTTAGCTCAACAAAATCAGTAAGTGCATGAAAAATACGAAATGAAGTCATAAAGAGTTGAAAATTGATGATGTGGTTTTGAGTTGTGAATTTTGAACACAAAAAAACTATGGAGTTCAAATAAGTTCAAAAAAATGAAATCCCTTTGTAATAGATGAGTTTTCGTCCGAAACCGTGATACTTCGAAAGAGATTGTCCATTTTGCACACGAAGTGCATCCAGTTTTTGCCGTCACCCTCTCAACTTTTTAACACATGCTATGTGGGTGAAATGATGATACCATGCAAACTTTCAACCTTTTCAGAGTTCATTCAAGTGCTTTTCAATTTCAGGGTCATTTAGCTCAAAAAAATCAGTAAGTGCACGAAAAATACCAAATGAAGTCAGAAAGGGTTGAAATATGATGATGTGGCTTTGAGTGGTGCATTTTGATCACACGAAAAGTATGGAGTTCAAATAAGTTCAAAAATAAATCCGTTCATAACAGATTAGTTATCGTCCGAAATCGTGATACTTTGAAAGAGATTGTCCATTTTGCACACGAAGTGCATCCATTTTTTGTCGTAACCCTATAGACTTTTTAGAACATTCTATGTCGGTGAAATGATGATACCATGCATACTTTCAAACTTTTTAGAGTTCATTTGAAGTTCTTTTCAATTTCAATGTCATTTAGTTGAAAAATCAGTAAGTGCATGAAAAATACCAAATGGAGTCAGAAGGGTTGAAAATTGGTGATATGGCTTTGAGTGGTGCATTTTGAACACACAAAAAGTATCGAGTTCATAAAAGTCAAAAAAATTAAATCCCTTTGTAACTGAAGACTTTTCGTTCGAAATCGTGATACTTCGAAAGAGATTTTCCATTTTGCACACGAAGTGCATCCAGTTTTTGCCGTCACCCTCTCAACTTTTTAACACATGCTATGTGGGTGAAATGATGATACCATGCCAACTTTCAACTTTTTCAGAGTTCATTGAAGTGCTTCTCAATTTCAGGGTCATTTAGCTCAAAAAAATCAGTAAGTGCACGAAAAATACCAAATGAAGTCAGAAAGGGTTGAAATATGATGATGTGGCTTTGAGTGGTGCATTTTGAACACACAAAAAGTATGTAGTTCAAATAAGTTCAAAAAATGAAATCCGTTCATAACAGATGAATTATCGTCCGAAATCGTGATACTTTGAAAGAGATTGTCCATTTTGCACACGAAGTGCATCCAATTTTTGTCGTAACCCTATAGACAATTTAGAACATTCTATGTGGGTGAAATGATGATACCATGCCAACTTTCAACCTTTTGAGAGTTCGTTTGAAGTGCTTTTTCAATTTCAGGGTCATTTAGCTCAAAAAAAATCAGTACTTGCATCAAAAATACGAAATGAAGTCAGAAAGGGTTGAAAATTGATGATGTGGTTTTGAGTTGTGAATTTTGAACACAAAAAAACTATGGAGTTCAAATAAGTTCAAAAAAATGAAATTCCTTTGTAGTAGATGAGTTTTCGTGCGAAACCGTGATACTTCGGAAGAGATTGTCCATTTTGCACACGAAGTGCATCCAGTTTTTGCCGTCACCCTCTCAACTTTTTAACACATGCTATGTGGGTGAAAGGATGATACCATGCCAACTTTCAACCTTTTCAGAGTTCATTTGAAGTGCTTTTCAATTTCAGGGTCATTTAGCTAAAAAAAATCAGCAAGGGCACGAAAAATACCAAATGAAGTCAGAAAGGGTTGAAAATTGATAATGTGGCTTTGAGTGGTGCATTTTGAAAACACAAAAATTATGCAGTTCAAATAAGTTCAAAAAATGAAATCCCTTTGTAACAGATGAGTTTTCGTCCGAAACCGTGATACCTCGAAAGAGATTGTCCATTTTGCACACGAAGTGCATCCATTTTTTGTCGTCACCCTCTCAACTTTTTAACCCATGCTATGTGGCTGAAATGATGATACCATGCCAACTTTCAACCTTTTCAGAGTTCATTTGAAGTGCTTTTCAATTTCAGGGTCATTTAGCTCCAAAAAACCTAGTATGTGCATGAAAAATACCAAATGAAGTCAGAAAGGGTTGAAAATTGGTGATGTGGCTTTGAGTGGTGCATTTTGAACACAAAAAAAAGTATGGAGTTCATAAAAGTCCAAAAAATTAAATCCCTTTGTAACTGATGAGTTTTCGTCCGAAATCGTGATACTTCGAAAGAGATTTTCCATTTTGCACACGAAGTGCATCCAGTTTTTGCCGTCACCCTCTCAACTTTTTAACACATGCTATGTGGGTGAAATGATGATACCATGCCAACTTTCAACCTTTTCAGAGTTCATTGAAGTGCTTTTCAATTTCAGGGTCATTTATCTCAAAAAAATCAGTAAGTGCATGAAAAATACATAATGAAGTCAGAAAGGGTTGAAATATGATGATGTGGCTTCGAGTGGTGCATTTTGAACACACAAAAAGTATGTAATTCAAATAAGTTCAAAAAATGAAATCCGTTCATAACAGATGAGTTATCGTCCGAAATCATGATACTTTGAAAGAGATTGTCCATTTTGCACATGAAGTGCATCCATTTTTTGTTGTAACCCTATAGACATTTTAGAACATTCTATGTGGGTGAAATGATGATACCATGCCAACTTTCAACCTTTTGAGAGTTCGTTTGAAGTGCTTTTTCAGGTTCAGGGTCATTTAGCTCAAAAAAATCAGTAAGTGCATGAACAGTATGAAATGAAGTCAGAAAGGGTTGAAAATTGATGATGTGGTTCTGAGTTGTGAAGTTTGAGCACAAAAAAACTATGGAGTTCAAATAAGTTCAAAAAAATGAAATCCCTTTGTAATAGATGAGTTTTCGTCCGAAACCGTGATACTTCGAAAGAGATTGTCCGTTTTGCAGACGAAGTGCATCCAGTTTTTGCCGTCACGCTCTCAACTTTTTAACACATGCTATGTGGGTGAAATAATGATACCATGCAAACTTTCAACCTTTTCAGAGTTCATTCAAGTGCTTTTCATTTCAGGGTCATTTAGCTCAAAAAAAATCAGTAAGTGCACGAAAATTACCAAATGAAGTCAGAAAGGGTTGAAATATGATGATGTGGCTTTGAGTGGTGCATTTTGAACACACAAAAAGTATGGAGTTCAAATAAGTTCAAAAAATAAATCCGTTCATAACAGATGAGTTATCGTCCGAAATCGTGATACTTTGAAAGAGATTGTCCATTTTGCACACGAAGTGCATCCATTTTTTGTCGTAACCCTATAGACTTTTTAGAACATTCTATGTGGGTGAAATGATGATACCATGCAAACTTTCAACCTTTTCAGAGTTCATTTGAAGTTCTTTTCAATTTCAATGTCATTTAGCTGAAAAATCAATAAGTGCATGAAAAATACCAAATGGAGTCAGAAGGGTTGAAAATTGGTAATGTGGCTTTGAGTGGTGCATTTTGAACACACAAAAAGTATGGAGTTCAAATAAGTTCAAAAAATAAATCCATTCATAACAGATGAGTTATCGTCCGAAATCGTGATACTTTGAAAGAGATTGTCCATTTTGCACACGAAGTACATCCATTTTTTGTCGTAACCCTATAGACTTTTTAGAACATTCTATGTGGGTGAAATGATGATACCATGCAAACTTTCAACCTTTTCAGAGTTCATTTGAAGTTCTTTTCAATTTCAATGTCATTTAGCTGAAGAATCAGTAAGTGCATGAAAAATACCAAATGGAGTCAGAAGGGTTGAAAATTGGTGATGTGGCTTTGAGTGGTGCATTTTGAACACACAAAAAGTATGGAGTTCATAAAAGTCAAAAAAATTAAATCCCTTTGTAACTGATGAGTTTTCGTCCGAAATCGTGATACTTCGAAAGAGATTTTCCATTTTGCACACGAAGTGCATCCAGTTTTTGCCGTCACCCTCTCAACTTTTTAACACATGCTATGTGGGTGAAATGATTATACCATGCCAACTTTCAAGTTTTTCAGAGTTCATTGAAGTGCTTCTCAATTTCAGGGTCATTTAGCTCAAAAAAATCAGTAAGTGCACGAAAAATACCAAATGAACTCAGAAAGGGTTGAAATATGATGATGTGGCTGTGAGTGGTGCATTTTGAACACACAAAAAGTATGTAGTTCAAATAAGTTCAAAAAATGAAATCCGTTCATAACAGATGAGTTATCGTCCGAAATCGTGATACTTTGAAAGAGATTGTCCATTTTGCACACGAAGTGCATCCATTTTTTGTTGTAACCCTATAGACATTTTAGAACATTCTATGTGGGTGAAATGATGATACCATGCCAACATTGAACCTTTTGAGAGTTCGTTAGAAGTGCTTTTTCAATTTCAGGGTCATTTAGCTCAAAAAAATCAGTAAGTGCATGAAAAATACGAAATGAAGTCAGAAAGGGTTGAAAATTGATGATGTGCTTTTGAGTTGTGAATTTTGATCACAGAAAAACTATGGAGTTCAAATAAGTTCAAAAAAATGAAATCCCTTTGTAATAGATGAGTTTTCGTGCGAAACCGTGATACTTCGAAAGAGATTGTCCATTTTGCACACGAAGTGCATCCAGTTTTTGCCGTCACCCTCTCAACTTTCTAACACATGCTATGTGGGTGAAAGGATGATACCATGCAAACTTTCAACCTTTTCAGAGTTCATTCAAGTGCTTTTCAATTTCAGGGTCATTTAGCTCAAAAAAATCAGTAAGTGCATGAAAAATACCAAATGGAGTCAGAAGGGTTGAAAATTGGTGCTGTGGCTTTGAGTGGTGCATTTTGAACACACAAAAAGTATGGAGTTCAAATAAGTTCAAAAAATAAATCCGTGCATAACAGATGAGTTATCGTCCGAAATCGTGATACTTTGAAAGAGATTGTCCATTTTGCACACGAAGTGCATCCATTTTTTGTCGTAACCCTATAGACTTTTTAGAACATTCTATGTGGGTGAAATGATGATACCATGCAAACTTTCAACCTTTTCAGAGTTCATTTGAAGTTCTTTTACATTTCAATGTCATTTAGCTGAAAAATCAGTAAGTGCATGAAAATACCAAATGGAGTCTGAAGGGTTGAAAATTGGTCATGTGGCTTTGAGTGGTGCATTTTGAACACACAAAAAGTATGGAGTTCATAAAAGTCAAAAAAATTAAATCCCTTTGTAACTGATGAGTTTTCGTCCGAAATCGTGATACTTCGAAAGAGATTTTCCATTTTGCACACGAAGTGCATCCAGTTTTTGCCGTCACCCTCTCAACTTTTTAACACATGCTATGTGGGTGAAATGATTATACCATGCCAACTTTCAACTTTTTCAGAGTTCATTGAAGTGCTTTTCAATTTCAGGGTCATTTATCTCAAAAAAATCATTAAGTGCATGAAAAATACCAAATGAAGTCAGAAAGGGTTGAAATATGATGATGTGGCTTTGAGTGGTGCATTTTGAACACACAAAAAGTATGTAGTTCAAATAGGTTCAAAAAATGAAATCCGTTCATAACAGATGAGTTATCATCCGAAATCGTGATACTTTGAAAGAGATTGTCCATTTTGCACACGAAGTGCATCCAATTTTTGTCGTAACCCTATAGACATTTTAGAACATTCTATGTGGGTGAAATGATGATACCATGCCAACTTTCAACCTTTTGAGAGTTCGTTAGAAGTGCTTTTTCAATTTCAGGGTCATTTAGCTCAAAAAAATCAGTAAGTGGATGAAAAATACGAAATGAAGTCAAAAAGGGTTGAAAATTGATGATGTGCTTTTGAGTTGTGAATTTTGAACACAAAAAAACTATGGAGTTCAGATAAGTTCAAAAAAATGAAATCCCTTTGTAATAGATGAGTTTTCGTGCGAAACCGTGATACTTCGAAAAAGATTGTCCATTTTGCACACGAAGTGCATCCAGTTTTTGCCTTCACCCTCTCAACTTTTTAACACATGCTATGTGGGTGAAAGGATGATACCATGCCAACTTTCAACCTTTTCAGAGTTCAGTTGAAGTGCTTTTCAATTTCAGGGTCATCTAGCTAAAAAAATCAGCAAGGGCACGAAAAATACCAAATGAAGTCAGAAAGGGTTGAAAATTTATAATGTGGCTTTGAGTGGTGCATTTTGAACACACAAAAATTATGCAGTTCAAATAAGTTCAAAAAATGAAATCCCTTTGTAACAGATGAGTTTTCGTCCGAAACCGTGATACCTCGAAAGAGATTGTCCATTTTGCACACGAAGTGCATCCAGTTTTTGCCGTCACCCTCTCAACTTTTTAACCCATGCTATGTGGGTGAAATGATGATACCATGACAACTTTCAACCTTTTCAGAGTTCATTGAAGTGCTTTTCAATTTCAGGGTCATTTATCTCAAAAAAATCATTAAGTGCATGAAAAATACCAAATGAAGTCAGAAAGGGTTGAAATATGATGATGTGGCTTTGAGTGGTGCATTTTGAACACACAAAAAGTATGTAATTCAAATAGGTTCAAAAAATGAAATCCGTTCATAACAGATGAGTTATCGTCCGAAATCATGATACTTTGAAAGAGATTGTCCATTTTGCACACGAAGTGCATCCATTTTTTGTTGTAACCCTATAGACATTTTAGAACATTCTATGTGGGTGAAATGATGATACCATGCCAACTTTCAACCTTTTGAGAGTTCGTTAGAAGTGCTTTTTCAATTTCAGGGTCATTTAGCTCAAAAAAATCAATAAGTGCATGAAAAATACGAAATGAAGTCAGAAAGGGTTGAAAATTGATGATGTGGTTTTGAGTTGTGAATTTTGAACACAAAAAAACTATGGAGTTCAAATAAGTTCAAAAAAATGAAATCCCTTTGTAATAGATGAGTTTTCGTCCGAAACCGTGATACTTCGAAAGAGATTGTCCATTTTGCACACGAAGTGCATCCAGTTTTTGCCGTCACCCTCTCAAGTTTTTAACACATGCTATATGGGTGAAATGATGATACCATGCAAACTTTCAACCTTTTCTGAGTTCATTCAAGTGCTTTTCAATTTCAGGGTCATTTAGCTCAAAAAAATCAGTAAGTGCATGAAAAATACCAAATGAAGTCAGAAAGGGTTGAAATATGATGATGTGGCTTTGAGTGGTGCATTTTGAACACACAAAAAGTATGTAGTTCAAATAGGTTCAAAAAATGAAATCCGTTCATAACAGATGAGTTATCATCCGAAATCGTGATACTTTGAAAGAGATTGTCCATTTTGCACACGAAGTGCATCCAATTTTTGTCGTAACCCTATAGACATTTTAGAACATTCTATGTGGGTGAAATGATGATACCATGCCAACTTTCAACCTTTTGAGAGTTCGTTAGAAGTGCTTTTTCAATTTCAGGGTCATTTAGCTCAAAAAAATCAGTAAGTGGATGAAAAATACGAAATGAAGTCAAAAAGGGTTGAAAATTGATGATGTGCTTTTGAGTTGTGAATTTTGAACACAAAAAAACTATGGAGTTCAGATAAGTTCAAAAAAATGAAATCCCTTTGTAATAGATGAGTTTTCGTGCGAAACCGTGATACTTCGAAAAAGATTGTCCATTTTGCACACGAAGTGCATCCAGTTTTTGCCTTCACCCTCTCAACTTTTTAACACATGCTATGTGGGTGAAAGGATGATACCATGCCAACTTTCAACCTTTTCAGAGTTCAGTTGAAGTGCTTTTCAATTTCAGGGTCATCTAGCTAAAAAAATCAGCAAGGGCACGAAAAATACCAAATGAAGTCAGAAAGGGTTGAAAATTTATAATGTGGCTTTGAGTGGTGCATTTTGAACACACAAAAATTATGCAGTTCAAATAAGTTCAAAAAATGAAATCCCTTTGTAACAGATGAGTTTTCGTCCGAAACCGTGATACCTCGAAAGAGATTGTCCATTTTGCACACGAAGTGCATCCAGTTTTTGCCGTCACCCTCTCAACTTTTTAACCCATGCTATGTGGGTGAAATGATGATACCATGACAACTTTCAACCTTTTCAGAGTTCATTGAAGTGCTTTTCAATTTCAGGGTCATTTATCTCAAAAAAATCATTAAGTGCATGAAAAATACCAAATGAAGTCAGAAAGGGTTGAAATATGATGATGTGGCTTTGAGTGGTGCATTTTGAACACACAAAAAGTATGTAATTCAAATAGGTTCAAAAAATGAAATCCGTTCATAACAGATGAGTTATCATCCGAAATCGTGATACTTTGAAAGAGATTGTCCATTTTGCACACGAAGTGCATCCAATTTTTGTCGTAACCCTATAGACATTTTAGAACATTCTATGTGGGTGAAATGATGATACCATGCCAACTTTCAACCTTTTGAGAGTTCGTTAGAAGTGCTTTTTCAATTTCAGGGTCATTTAGCTCAAAAAAATCAGTAAGTGGATGAAAAATACGAAATGAAGTCAAAAAGGGTTGAAAATTGATGATGTGCTTTTGAGTTGTGAATTTTGAACACAAAAAAACTATGGAGTTCAGATAAGTTCAAAAAAATGAAATCCCTTTGTAATAGATGAGTTTTCGTGCGAAACCGTGATACTTCGAAAAAGATTGTCCATTTTGCACACGAAGTGCATCCAGTTTTTGCCTTCACCCTCTCAACTTTTTAACACATGCTATGTGGGTGAAAGGATGATACCATGCCAACTTTCAACCTTTTCAGAGTTCAGTTGAAGTGCTTTTCAATTTCAGGGTCATCTAGCTAAAAAAATCAGCAAGGGCACGAAAAATACCAAATGAAGTCAGAAAGGGTTGAAAATTTATAATGTGGCTTTGAGTGGTGCATTTTGAACACACAAAAATTATGCAGTTCAAATAAGTTCAAAAAATGAAATCCCTTTGTAACAGATGAGTTTTCGTCCGAAACCGTGATACCTCGAAAGAGATTGTCCATTTTGCACACGAAGTGCATCCAGTTTTTGCCGTCACCCTCTCAACTTTTTAACCCATGCTATGTGGGTGAAATGATGATACCATGACAACTTTCAACCTTTTCAGAGTTCATTGAAGTGCTTTTCAATTTCAGGGTCATTTATCTCAAAAAAATCATTAAGTGCATGAAAAATACCAAATGAAGTCAGAAAGGGTTGAAATATGATGATGTGGCTTTGAGTGGTGCATTTTGAACACACAAAAAGTATGTAATTCAAATAGGTTCAAAAAATGAAATCCGTTCATAACAGATGAGTTATCGTCCGAAATCATGATACTTTGAAAGAGATTGTCCATTTTGCACACGAAGTGCATCCATTTTTTGTTGTAACCCTATAGACATTTTAGAACATTCTATGTGGGTGAAATGATGATACCATGCCAACTTTCAACCTTTTGAGAGTTCGTTAGAAGTGCTTTTTCAATTTCAGGGTCATTTAGCTCAAAAAAATCAATAAGTGCATGAAAAATACGAAATGAAGTCAGAAAGGGTTGAAAATTGATGATGTGGTTTTGAGTTGTGAATTTTGAACACAAAAAAACTATGGAGTTCAAATAAGTTCAAAAAAATGAAATCCCTTTGTAATAGATGAGTTTTCGTCCGAAACCGTGATACTTCGAAAGAGATTGTCCATTTTGCACACGAAGTGCATCCAGTTTTTGCCGTCACCCTCTCAAGTTTTTAACACATGCTATATGGGTGAAATGATGATACCATGCAAACTTTCAACCTTTTCTGAGTTCATTCAAGTGCTTTTCAATTTCAGGGTCATTTAGCTCAAAAAAAATCAGTAAGTGCACGAAAAATACCAAATGAAGTCAGAAAGGATTGAAATATGATGATGTGGCTTTGAGTGGTGCATTTTGAACACACAAAAAGTATGGAGTTCAAATAAGTTCAAAAAATAAATCCGTTCATAACAGATGAGTTATCATCCGAAATCGTGATACTTTGAAAGAGATTGTCCATTTTGCACACGAAGTGCATCCATTTTTTGTCGTAACCCTATAGACTTTTTAGAACATTCTATGTGGGTGAAATGATGATACCATGCAAACTTTCAACCTTTTCAGAGTTCATTTGAAGTTCTTTTCAATTTCAATGTCATTTAGCTGAAAAATCAGTAAGTGCATGAAAAATACCAAATGGAGTCAGAAGGGTTGAAAATTGGTGATGTGGCTTTGAGTGGTGCATTTTGAACACACAAAAAGTATGGAGTTCATAAAAGTCAAAAAAATTAAATCCCTTTGTAACTGATGAGTTTTCGTCCGAAATCGTGATACTTTGAAAGAGATTGTCCATTTTGCACACGAAGTGCATCCAGTTTTTGCCGTCACCCTCTCAACTTTTTAACACATGCTATGTGGGTGAAATGATTATACCATGCCAACTTTCAACTTTTTCAGAGTTCATTGAAGTGCTTCTCAATTTCAGGGTCATTTAGCTCAAAAAAATCAGTAAGTGCACGAAAAATACCAAATGAACTCAGAAAGGGTTGAAATATGATGATGTGGCTGTGAGTGGTGCATTGTGAACACACAAAAAGTATGTAGTTCAAATAAGTTCAAAAAATGAAATCCGTTCATAACAGATGAGTTATCGTCCGAAATCATGATACTTTGAAAGAGATTGTCCATTTTGCACACGAAGTGCATCCATTTTTTATTGTAACCCTATAGACATTTTAGAACATTCTATGTGGGTGAAATGATGATACCATGCCAACATTGAACCTTTTGAGAGTTCGTTAGAAGTGCTTTTTCAATTTCAGGGTCATTTAGCTCAAAAAAATCAGTAAGTGCATCAAAAATACGAAATGAAGTCAGAAAGGGTTGAAAATTGATGATGTGCTTTTGAGTTGTGAATTTTGATCACAAAAAAACTATGGAGTTCAAATAAGTTCAAAAAAATGAAATCCCTTTGTAATAGATGAGTTTTCGTGCGAAACCGTGATACTTCGAAAGAGATTGTCCATTTTGCACACGAAGTGCATCCAGTTTTTGCCGTCACCCTCTCAACTTTTTAACACATGCTATGTGGGTGAAAGGATGATACCATGCAAACTTTCAACCTTTTCAGAGTTCATTCAAGTGCTTTTCAATTTCAGGGTCATTTAGCTCAAAAAAAATCAGTAAGTGCACGAAAATTACCAAATGAAGTCAGAAAGGGTTGAAATATGATGATGTGGCTTTGAGTGGTGCATTTTGAACACACAAAAAGTATGGAGTTCAAATAAGTTCAAAAAATAAATCCGTTCATAACAGATGAGTTATCGTCCGAAATCGTGATACTTTGAAAGAGATTGTCCATTTTGCACACGAAGTGCATCCATTTTTTGTCCTAACCCTATAGACTTTTTAGAACATTCTATGTGGGTGAAATGATGATACCATGCAAACTTTCAACCTTTTCAGAGTTCATTTGAAGTTCTTTTCAATTTCAATGTCATTTAGCTGAAAAATCAGTAAGTGCATGAAAAATACCAAATGGAGTCAGAAGGGTTGAAAATTGGTGATGTGGCTTTGAGTGGTGAATTTTGAACACACAAAAAGTATGGAGTTCAAATAAGTTCAAAAAATAAATCCGTGCATAACAGATGAGTTATCGTCCGAAATCGTGATACTTTGAAAGAGATTGTCCATTTTGCACACGAAGTGCATCCAGTTTTTGTCGTAACCCTATAGACTTTTTAGAACATTCTATGTGGGTGAAATGATGATACCATGCAAACTTTCAACCTTTTCAGAGTTCCTTTGAAGTTCTTTTCAATTTCAATGTCATTTAGCTGAAAAATCAGTAAGTGCATGAAAAATACCAAATGGAGTCTGAAGGGTTGAAAATTGGTGATGTGGCTTTGAGTGGTGCATTTTGAACACACAAAAAGTATGGAGTTCATAAAAGGCAAAAAAATTAAATCCCTTTGTAACTGATGAGTTTTCGTCCGAAATCGTGATACTTCGAAAGAGATTTTCCATTTTGCACACGAAGTGCATCCAGTTTTTGCCGTCACCCTCTCAAGTTTTTAACACATGCTATGTGGGTGAAATGATTATACCATGCCAACTTTCAACTTTTTCAGAGTTCATTGAAGTGCTTTTCAATTTCAGGGTCATTTATCTCAAAAAAATCATTAAGTGCATGAAAAATACCAAATGAAGTCAGAAAGGGTTGAAATATGATGATGTGGCTTTGAGTGGTGCATTTTGAACACACAAAAAGTATGTAGTTCAAATAGGTTCAAAAAATGAAATCCGTTCATAACAGATGAGTTATCATCCGAAATCGTGATACTTTGAAAGAGATTGTCCATTTTGCACACGAAGTGCATCCAATTTTTGTCGTAACCCTATAGACATTTTAGAACATTCTATGTGGGTGAAATGATGATACCATGCCAACTTTCAACCTTTTGAGAGTTCGTTAGAAGTGCTTTTTCAATTTCAGGGTCATTTAGCTCAAAAAAATCAGTAAGTGGATGAAAAATACGAAATGAAGTCAGAAAGGGTTGAAAATTGATGATGTGCTTTTGTGTTGTGAATTTTGAACACAAAAAAACTATGGAGTTCAGATAAGTTCAAAAAAATGAAATCCCTTTGTAATAGATGAGTTTTCGTGCGAAACCGTGATACTTCGAAAAAGATTGTCCATTTTGCACACGAAGTGCATCCAGTTTTTGCCGTCACCCTCTCAACTTTTTAACACATGCTATGTGGGTGAAAGGATGATACCATGCCAACTTTCAACCTTTTCAGAGTTCAGTTGAAGTGCTTTTCAATTTCAGGGTCATCTAGCTAAAAAAATCAGCAAGGGCACGAAAAATACCAAATGAAGTCAGAAAGGGTTGAAAATTGATAATGTGGCTTTGAGTGGTGCATTTTGAACACACAAAAATTATGCAGTTCAAATAAGTTCAAAAAATGAAATCCCTTTGTAATAGATGAGTTTTCGTCCAAAACCGTGATACTTCGAAAGAGATTGTCCATTTTGCACACGAAGTGCATCCAGTTTTTGTCGTCACCCTCTCAAGTTTTTAACACATGCTATATGGGTGAAATGATGATACCATGCAAACTTTGAACCTTTTCTGAGTTCATTCAAGTGCTTTTCAATTTCAGGGTCATTTAGCTCAAAAAAATCAGTAAGTGCACGAAAAATACCAAATGAAGTCAGAAAGGATTGAAATATGATGATGTGGCTTTGAGTGGTGCATTTTGAACACACAAAAAGTATGGAGTTCAAATAAGTTCAAAAAATAAATCCGTTCATAACAGATGAGTTATCATCCGAAATCGTGATACTTTGAAAGAGATTGTCCATTTTGCACACGAAGTGCATCCATTTTTTGTCCTAACCCTATAGACTTTTTAGAACATTCTATGTGGGTGAAATGATGATACCATGCAAACTTTCAACCTTTTCAGAGTTCATTTGAAGTTCTTTTCAATTTCAATGTCATTTAGCTGAAAAATCAGTAAGTGCATGAAAAATACCAAATGGAGTCAGAAGGGTTGAAAATTGGTGATGTGGCTTTGAGTGGTGCATTTTGAACACACAAAAAGTATGGAGTTCATAAAAGTCAAAAAAATTAAATCCCTTTGTAACTGATGAGTTTTCGTCCGAAATCGTGATACTTCGAAAGAGATTTTCCATTTTGCACACGAAGTGCATCCAGTTTTTGCCGTCACCCTCTCAACTTTTTAACACATGCTATGTGGGTGAAATGATTATACCATGCCAACTTTCAACTTTTTCAGAGTTCATTGAAGTGCTTCTCAATTTCAGGGTCATTTAGCTCAAAAAAATCAGTAAGTGCACGAAAAATACCAAATGAACTCAGAAAGGGTTGAAATATGATGATGTGGCTGTGAGTGGTGCATTTTGAACACACAAAAAGTATGTAGTTCAAATAAGTTCAAAAAATGAAATCCATTCATAACAGATGAGTTATCGTCCGAAATCGTGATACTTTGAAAGAGATTGTCCATTTTGCACACGAAGTGCATCCATTTTTTGTTGTAACCCTATAGACATTTTAGAACATTCTATGTGGGTGAAATGATGATACCATGCCAACATTGAACCTTTTGAGAGTTCGCTAGAAGTGCTTTTTCAATTTCAGGGTCATTTAGCTCAAAAAAATCAGTAAGTGCATCAAAAATACGAAATGAAGTCAGAAAGGGTTGAAAATTGATGATGAGCTTTTGAGTTGTGAATTTTGATCACAAAAAAACTATGGAGTTCAAATAAGTTCAAAAAAATGAAATCCCTTTGTAATAGATGAGTTTTCGTGCGAAACCGTGATACTTCGAAAGAGATTGTCCATTTTGCACACGAAGTGCATCCAGTTTTTGCCGTCACCCTCTCAACTTTTTAACACATGCTATGTGGGTGAAAGGATGATACCATGCAAACTTTCAACCTTTTCAGAGTTCATTCAAGTGCTTTTCAATTTCAGGGTCATTTAGCTCAAAAAAAATCAGTAAGTGCACAAAAATTACCAAATGAAGTCAGAAAGGGTTGAAATATGATGATGTGGCTTTGAGTGGTGCATTTTGAACACACAAAAAGTATGGAGTTCAAATAAGTTCAAAAAATAAATCCGTTCATAACAGATGAGTTATCGTCCGAAATCGTGATACTTTGAAAGAGATTGTCCATTTTGCACACGAAGTGCATCCATTTTTTGTCCTAACCCTATAGACATTTTAGAACATTCTATGTGGGTGAAATGATGATACCATGCAAACTTTCAACCTTTTCAGAGTTCATTTGAAGTTCTTTTCAATTTCAATGTCATTTAGCTGAAAAATCAGTAAGTGCATGAAAAATACCAAATGGAGTCAGAAGGGTTGAAAATTGGTGATGTGGCTTTGAGTGGTGAATTTTGAACACACAAAAAGTATGGAGTTCAAATAAGTCCAAAAAATAAATCCGTGCATAACAGATGAGTTATCGTCCGAAATCGTGATACTTTGAAAGAGATTGTCCATTTTGCACACGAAGTGCATCCATTTTTTGTCCTAACCCTATAGACTTTTTAGAACATTCTATGTGGGTGAAATGATGATACCATGCAAACTTTCAACCTTTTCAGAGTTCATTTGAAGTTCTTTTCAATTTCAATGTCATTTAGCTGAAAAATCAGTAAGTGCATGAAAAATACCAAATGGAGTCTGAAGGGTTGAAAATTGGTGATGTGGCTTTTGAGTTGTGAATTTTGAACACAAAAAAACTATGGAGTTCAGATAAGTTCAAAAAAATGAAATCCCTTTGTAATAGATGAGTTTTCGTGCGAAACCGTGATACTTCGAAAGAGATTGTCCATTTTGCACACGAAGTGCATCCAGTTTTTGCCGTCACCCTCTCAACTTTTTAACACATGCTATGTGGGTGAAAGGATGATACCATGCCAACTTTCAACCTTTTCAGAGTTCAGTTGCAGTGCTTTTCAATTTCAGGGTCATCTAGCTAAAAAAATCAGCAAGGGCACGAAAAATACCAAATGAAGTCAGAAAGGGTTGAAAATTGATAATGTGGCTTTGAGTGGTGCATTTTGAACACACAAAAATTATGCAGTTCAAATAAGTTCAAAAAATGAAATCCCTTTGTAACAGATGAGTTTTCGTCCGAAACCGTGATACCTCGAAAGAGATTGTCCATTTTGCACACGAAGTGCATCCAGTTTTTGCCGTCACCCTCTCAACTTTTTAACCCATGCTATGTGGGCGAAATGATGATACCATGCCAACTTTCAACCTTTTCAGAGTTCATTGAAGTGCTTTTCAATTTCAGGGTCATTTATCTCAAAAAAATCATTATGTGCATGAAAAATACCAAATGAAGTCAGAAAGGGTTGAAATATGATGATGTGGCTTTGAGTGGTGCATTTTGAACACACAAAAAGTATGTAGTTCAAATAGGTTCAAAAAATGAAATCCGTTCATAACAGATGAGTTATCATCCGAAATCGTGATACTTTGAAAGAGATTGTCCATTTTGCACACGAAGTGCATCCAATTTTTGTCGTAACCCTATAGACATTTTAGAACATTCTATGTGGGTGAAATGATGATACCATGCCAACTTTCAACCTTTTGAGAGTTCGTTTGAAGTGCTTTTTCAATTTCAGGGTCATTTAGCTCAAAAAAATCAGTAAGTGGATGAAAAATACGAAATGAAGTCAGAAAGGGTTGAAAATTGATGATGTGCTTTTGAGTTGTGAATTTTGAACACAAAAAAACTATGGAGTTCAGATAAGTTCAAAAAAATGAAATCCCTTTGTAATAGATGAGTTTTCGTGCGAAACCGTGATACTTCGAAAGAGATTGTCCATTTTGCACACGAAGTGCATCCAGTTTTTGCCGTCACCCTCTCAACTTTTTAACACATGCTATGTGGGTGAAAGGATGATACCATGCCAACTTTCAACCTTTTCAGAGTTCAGTTGCAGTGCTTTTCAATTTCAGGGTCATCTAGCTAAAAAAATCAGCAAGGGCACGAAAAATACCAAATGATGTCAGAAAGGGTTGAAAATTGATAATGTGGCTTTGAGTGGTGCATTTTGAACACACAAAAATTATGCAGTTCAAATAAGTTCAAAAAATGAAATCCCTTTGTAACAGATGAGTTTTCGTCCGAAACCGTGATACCTCGAAAGAGATTGTCCATTTTGCACACGAAGTGCATCCAGTTTTTGCCGTCACCCTCTCAACTTTTTAACCCATGCTATGTGGGCGAAATGATGATACCATGCCAACTTTCAACCTTTTCAGAGTTCATTGAAGTGCTTTTCAATTTCAGGGTCATTTATCTCAAAAAAATCATTAAGTGCATGAAAAATACCAAATGAAGTCAGAAAGGGTTGAAATATGATGATGTGGCTTTGAGTGGTGCATTTTGAACACACAAAAAGTATGTAATTCAAATAGGTTCAAAAAATGAAATCCGTTCATAACAGATGAGTTATCGTCCGAAATCATGATACTTTGAAAGAGATTGTCCATTTTGCACACGAAGTGCATCCATTTTTTGTTGTAACCCTATAGACATTTTAGAACATTCTATGTGGGTGAAATGATGATACCATGAAAACTTTCAACCTTTTGAGAGTTCGTTAGAAGTGCTTTTTCAATTTCAGGGTCATTTAGCTCAACAAAATCAGTAAGTGCATGAAAAATACGAAATGAAGTCAGAAAGGGTTGAAAATTGATGATGTGGTTTTGAGTTGTGAATTTTGAACACAAAAAAACCATGGAGTTCAAATAAGTTCAAAAAAATGAAATCCCTTTGTAATAGATGTGTTTTCGTCCGAAACCGTGATACTTCGAAAGAGATTGTCCATTTTGCACACGAAGTGCATCCAGTTTTTGTCGTCACCCTCTCAAGTTTTTAACACATGCTATGTGGGTGAAATGATGATACCATGCAAACTTTCAACCTTTTCTGAGTTCATTCAAGTGCTTTTCAATTTTAGGGTCATTTAGCTCAAAAAAAATCAGTAAGTGCACGAAAAATACCAAATGAAGTCAGAAAGGATTGAAATATGATGATGTGGCTTTGAGTGGTGCATTTTGAACACACAAAAAGTATGGAGTTCAAATAAGTTCAAAAAATAAATCCGTTCATAACAGATGAGTTATCGTCCGAAATCGTGATACTTTGAAAGAGATTGTCCATTTTGCACACGAAGTGCATCCATTTTTTGTCGTAACCCTATAGACTTTTTAGAACATTCTATGTGGGTGAAATGATGATACCATGCAAACTTTCAACCTTTTCAGAGTTCATTTGAAGTTCTTTTCAATTTCAATGTCATTTAGCTGAAAAATCAGTAAGTGCATGAAAAATACCAAATGGAGTCAGAAGGGTTGAAAATTGGTGATGTGGCTTTGAGTGGTGCATTTTGAACACACAAAAAGTATGGAGTTCAAATAAGTTCAAAAAATAAATCCGTGCATAACAGATGAGTTATCGTCCGAAATCGTGATACTTTGAAAGAGATTGTCCATTTTGCACACGAAGTGCATCCATTTTTTGTCGTAACCCTATAGACTTTTTAGAACATTCTATGTGGGTGAAATGATGATACCATGCAAACTTTCAACCTTTTCAGAGTTCATTTGAAGTTCTTTTCAATTTCAATGTCATTTAGCTGAAAAATCAGTAAGTGCATGAAAAATACCAAATGGAGTCTGAAGGATTGAAAATTGGTGATGTGGCTTTGAGTGGTGCATTTTGAACACACAAAAAGTATGGAGTTCATAAAAGTCAAAAAAATTAAATCCCTTTGTAACTGATGAGTTTTCGTCCGAAATCGTGATACTTCGAAAGAGATTTTCCATTTTGCACACGAAGTGCATCCAGTTTTTGCCGTCACCCTCTCAACTTTTTAACACATGCTAGGTGGGTGAAATGATTATACCATGCCAACTTTCAACTTTTTCAGAGTTCATTGAAGTGCTTCTCAATTTCTGGGTCATTTAGCTCAAAAAAATCAGTAAGTGCACGAAAAATACCAAATGAACTCAGAAAGGGTTGAAATATGATGATGTGGCTGTGAGTGGTGCATTTTGAACACACAAATAGTCTGTAGTTCAAATAAGTTCAAAAAACGAAATCCGTTCATAACAGATGAGTTATCATCCGAAATCGTGATACTTTGAAAGAGATTGTCCATTTTGCACACGAAGTGCATCCAATTTTTGTCGTAACCCTATAGACATTTTAGAACATTCTATGTGGGTGAAATGATGATACCATGCCAACTTTCAACCTTTTGAGAGTTCGTTAGAAGTGCTTTTTCAATTTCAGGGTCATTTAGCTCAAAAAAATCAGTAAGTGGATGAAAAATACCAAATGAAGTCAGAAAGGATTGAAATATGATGATGTGGCTTTGAGTGGTGCATTTTGAACACACAAAAAGTATGGAGTTCAAATAAGTTCAAAAAATAAATTCGTTCATAACTGATGAGTTATCGTCCGAAATCGTGATACTTTGAAAGAGATTGTCCATTTTGCACACGAAGTGCATCCATTTTTTGTTGTAACCCTATAGACATTTTAGAACATTCTATGTGGGTGAAATGATGATACCATGCCAACTTTCAACCTTTTGAGAGTTCGTTAGAAGTGCTTTTTCAATTTCAGGGTCATTTAGCTCAAAAAAATCAGTAAGTGCATGAAAAATACGAAATGAAGTCAGAAGGGTTGAAAATTGATGATGTGGTTTTGAGTTGTGAATTTCGAACACAAAAAAACTATGGAGTTCAAATAAGTTCAAAAAAATGAAATCCCTTTGTAATAGATGAGTTTTCGTCCGAAACCGTGATACTTCGAAAGACATTGTCCATTTTGCACACGAAGTGCATCCAGTTTTTGCCGTCACCCTCTCATGTTTTTAACACATGCTATGTGGGTGAAATGATGATACCATGCAAACTTTCAACCTTTTCTGAGTTCTTTCAAGTGCTTTTCAATTTCAGGGTCATTTAGCTCAAAAAAATCAGTAAGTGCACGAAAAATACCAAATGAACTCAGAAACGGTTGAAATATGATGATGTGGCTTTGAGTGGTGCATTTTGAACACACAAAAAGTATGGAGTTCAAATAAGTCCAAAAAATAAATCCGTTCATAACAGATGAGTTATCGTCCGAAATCGTGATACTTTGAAAGAGATTGTCCATTTTGCACACGAAGTGCATCCAATTTTTGTCGTAACCCTATAGACATTTTAGAACATTCTATGTGGGTGAAATGATGATACCATGCCAAATTTCAACCTTTTGAGAGTTCTTTTGAAGTGCTTTTTCAATTTCACGGTCATTTAGCTCAAAAAAATTAGTCCTTGCATGAAAAATACGAAATGAAGTCAGAAACGGTTGAAAATTGATGATGTGGTTTTGAGTTGTGAATTTTGAACACAAAAAAACTATGGAGTTCAAATAAGTTCAAAAAAATGAAATCCCTTTGTAGTAGATGAGTTTTCGTGCGAAACCGTGATACTTCGAAAGAGACTGTCCATTTTGCACACGAAGTGCATCCAGTTTTTGCAGTCACCCTCTCAACTTTTTAACACATGCTATGTGGGTGAAAGGATGATACCATGCCAACTTTCAACCTTTTCAGAGTTCATTTGAAGTGCTTTTCAATTTCAGGGTCATTTAGCTAAAAAAATCAGCAAGGGCACAAAAAATACCAAATGAAGTCAGAAAGGGTTGAAAATTGATAATGTGGCTTTGAGTGGTGCATTTTGACCAAACAAAAATTATGCAGTTCAAATAAGTTCAAAAAATGAAATCCCTTTGTAACAGATGAGTTTTCGTCCGAAACCGTGATACTTCGAAAGAGATTGTCCATTTTGCACACGAAGTGCATCCAGTTTTTGTCGTCACCCTCTCAAGTTTTTAACCCATGCTATGTGGGTGAAATGATGATACCATGCCAACTTTCAACCTTTTCAGAGTTCATTTGAAGTGCTTTTCAATTTCAGGGTCATTTAGCTCAAAAAAACCTAGTATGTGCATGAAAAATACCAAATGAAGTCAGAAAGGGTTGAAAATGGTGATGTGGCTTTGAGTGGTGCATTTTGAACACACACAAAAGTATGGAGTTCATAAAAGTCCAAAAAATTAAATCCCTTTGTAACTGATGAGTTTTCGTCCGAAACCGTGATACTTCCAAAGAGATTTTCCATTTTGCACACGAAGTGCATCCAGTTTTTGCCTTCACCATCTCAACTTTTTAACACATGCTATGTGGGTGAAATGATGATACCATGCCAACTTTCAAAATTTTCAGAGTTCATTGAAGTGCTTTTCAATTTCAGGGTCATTTATCTCAAAAAAATCAGTAAGTGCATGAAAAATACCAAATGAAGTCAGAAAGGGTTGAAATATGATGATGTGGCTTTGAGTGGTGCATTTTGAAGACACAAAAAGTATGTAATTCAAATAAGTTCAAAAAATGAAATCCGTTCATAACAGAGGAGTTATCGTCCGAAATCATGATACTTTGAAAGAGATTGTCCATTTTGAACACGAAGTGCATCCATTTTTTGTTGTAACCCTATAGACATTTTAGAACATTCTATGTGGGTGAAATGATGATACCATGCCAACTTTCAACCTTTTGAGAGTTCGTTTGATGTGCTTTTTCAATTTCAGGGTCATTTAGCTCAAAAAAATCAGTAAGTGCATGAAAAATACGAAATGAAGTCATAAAGAGTTGAAAATTGATGATGTGGTTTTGAGTTGTGAATTTTGAACACAAAAAAACTATGGAGTTCAAATAAGTTCAAAAAAATGAAATCCCTTTGTAATAGATGAGTTTTCGTCCGAAACCGTGATACTTCGAAAGAGATTGTCCATTTTGCACACGAAGTGCATCCAGTTTTTGCCGTCACCCTCTCAACTTTTTAACACATGCTATGTGGGTGAAATGATGATACCATGCAAACTTTCAACCTTTTCAGAGTTCATTCAAGTGCTTTTCAATTTCAGGGTCATTTAGCTCAAAAAAATCAGTAAGTGCACGAAAAATACCAAATGAAGTCAGAAAGGGTTGAAATATGATGATGTGGCTTTGAGTGGTGCATTTTGATCACACGAAAAGTATGGAGTTCAAATAAGTTCAAAAAATAAATCCGTTCATAACAGATTAGTTATCGTCCGAAATCGTGATACTTTGAAAGAGATTGTCCATTTTGCACACGAAGTGCATCCATTTTTTGTCGTAACCCTATAGACATTTTAGAACATTCTATGTGGGTGAAATGATGATACCATGCCAACTTTCAACCTTTTGAGAGTTCGTTAGAAGTTCTTTTCAATTTCAATGTCATTTAGTTGAAAAATCAGTAAGTGCATGAAAAATACCAAATGGAGTCAGAAGGGTTGAAAATTGGTGATATGGCTTTGAGTGGTGCATTTTGAACACACAAAAAGTATCGAGTTCATAAAAGTCAAAAAAATTAAATCCCTTTGTAACTGAAGACTTTTCGTTCGAAATCGTGATACTTCGAAAGAGATTTTCCATTTTGCACACGAAGTGCATCCAGTTTTTGCCGTCACCCTCTCAACTTTTTAACACATGCTATGTGGGTGAAATGATGATACCATGCCAACTTTCAACTTTTTCAGAGTTCATTGAAGTCCTTCTCAATTTCAGGGTCATTTAGCTCAAAAAAATCAGTAAGTGCACGAAAAATACCAAATGAAGTCAGAAAGGGTTGAAATATGATGATGTGGCTTTGAGTGGTGCATTTTGAACACACAAAAACTATGTAGTTCAAATAAGTTCAAAAAATGAAATCCGTTCATAACAGATGAATTATCGTCCGAAATCGTGATACTTTGAAAGAGATTGTCCATTTTGCACACGAAGTGCATCCAATTTTTGTCGTAACCCTATAGACAATTTAGAACATTCTATGTGGGTGAAATGATGATACCATGCCAACTTTCAACCTTTTGAGGGTTCGTTTGAAGTGCTTTTTCAATTTCAGGGTCATTTAGCTCAAAAAAAATCAGTACTTGCATCAAAAATACGAAATGAAGTCAGAAAGGGTTGAAAATTGATGATGTGGTTTTGAGTTGTGAATTTTGAACACAAAAAAACTATGGAGTTCAAATAAGTTCAAAAAAATGAAATTCCTTTGTAGTAGATGAGTTTTCGTGTGAAACCGTGATACTTCGAAAGAGATTGTCCATTTTGCACACGAAGTGCATCCAGTTCTTGCCGTCACCCTCTCAACTTTTTAACACATGCTATGTGGGTGAAAGGATGATACCATGCCAACTTTCAACCTTTTCAGAGTTCATTTGAAGTGCTTTTCAATTTCAGGGTCATTTAGCTAAAAAAAATCAGCAAGGGCACGAAAAATACCAAATGAAGTCAGAAAGGGTTGAAAATTGATAATGTGGCTTTGAGTGGTGCATTTTGAAAACACAAAAATTATGCAGTTCAAATAAGTTCAAAAAATGAAATCCCTTTGTAACAGATGAGTTTTCGTCCGAAACCGTGATACCTCGAAAGAGATTGTCCATTTTGCACACGAAGTGCATCCAATTTTTGTCGTCACCCTCTCAACTTTTTAACCCATGCTATGTGGCTGAAATGATGATACCATGCCAACTTTCAACCTTTTCAGAGTTCATTTGAAGTGCTTTTCAATTTCAGGGTCATTTAGCTCCAAAAAACCTAGTATGTGCATGAAAAATACCAAATGAAGTCAGAAAGGGTTGAAAATTGGTGATGTGGCTTTGAGTGGTGCATTTTGAACACAAAAAAAAGTATGGAGTTCATAAAAGTCCAAAAAATTAAATCCCTTTGTAACTGATGAGTTTTCGTCCGAAATCGTGATACTTCGAAAGAGATTTTCCATTTTGCACACGAAGTGCATCCAGTTTTTGCCGTCACCCTCTCAACTTTTTAACACATGCTATGTGGGTGAAATGATGATACCATGCCAACTTTCAACCTTTTCAGAGTTCATTGAAGTGCTTTTCAATTTCAGGGTCATTTATCTCAAAAAAATCAGTAAGTGCATGAAAAATACATAATGAAGTCAGAAAGGGTTGAAATATGATGATGTGGCTTCGAGTGGTGCATTTTGAACACACAAAAAGTATGTAATTCAAATAAGTTCAAAAAATGAAATCCGTTCATAACAGATGAGTTATCGTCCGAAATCATGATACTTTGAAAGAGATTGTCCATTTTGCACATGAAGTGCATCCATTTTTTGTTGTAACCCTATAGACATTTTAGAACATTCTATGTGGGTGAAATGATGATACCATGCCAACTTTCAACCTTTTGAGAGTTCGTTTGAAGTGCTTTTTCAGGTTCAGGGTCATTTAGCTCAAAAAAATCAGTAAGTGCATGAACAGTATGAAATGAAGTCAGAAAGGGTTGAAAATTGATGATGTGGTTCTGAGTTGTGAAGTTTGAGCACAAAAAAACTATGGAGTTCAAATAAGTTCAAAAAAATGAAATCCCTTTGTAATAGATGAGTTTTCGTCCGAAACCGTGATACTTCGAAAGAGATTGTCCGTTTTGCACACGAAGTGCATCCAGTTTTTGCCGTCACGCTCTCAACTTTTTAACACATGCTATGTGGGTGAAATAATGATACCATGCAAACTTTCAACCTTTTCAGAGTTCATTCAAGTGCTTTTCATTTCAGGGTCATTTAGCTCAAAAAAATCAGTAAGTGCACGAAAATTACCAAATGAAGTCAGAAAGGGTTGAAATATGATGATGTGGCTTTGAGTGGTGCATTTTGAACACACAAAATGTATGGAGTTCAAATAAGTTCAAAAAATAAATCCGTTCATAACAGATGAGTTATCGTCCGAAATCGTGATACTTTGAAAGAGATTGTCCATTTTGCACACGAAGTGCATCCATTTTTTGTCGTAACCCTATAGACTTTTTAGAACATTCTATGTGGGTGAAATGATGATACCATGCAAACTTTCAACCTTTTCAGAGTTCATTTGAAGTTCTTTTCAATTTCAATGTCATTTAGCTGAAAAATCAATAAGCGCATGAAAAATACCAAATGGAGTCAGAAGGGTTGAAAATTGGTAATGTGGCTTTGAGTGGTGCATTTTGAACACACAAAAAGTATGGAGTTCAAATAAGTTCAAAAAATAAATCCGTTCATAACAGATTAGTTATCGTCCGAAATCGTGATACTTTGAAAGAGATTGTCCATTTTGCACACGAAGTGCATCCATTTTTTGTCGTAACCCTATAGACTTTTTAGAACATTCTATGTGGGTGAAATGATGATACCATGCAAACTTTCAACCTTTTCAGAGTTCATTTGAAGTTCTTTTCAATTTCAATGTCATTTAGCTGAAGAATCAGTAAGTGCATGAAAAATACCAAATGGAGTCAGAAGGGTTGAAAATTGGTGATGTGGCTTTGAGTGGTGCATTTTGAACACACAAAAAGTATGGAGTTCATAAAAGTCAAAAAAATTAAATCCCTTTGTAACTGATGAGTTTTCGTCCGAAATCGTGATACTTCGAAAGAGATTTTCCATTTTGCACACGAAGTGCATCCAGTTTTTGCCGTCACCCTCTCAACTTTTTAACACATGCTATGTGGGTGAAATGATGATACCATGCCAACTTTCAACTTTTTCAGAGTTCATTGAAGTCCTTCTCAATTTCAGGGTCATTTAGCTCAAAAAAATCAGTAAGTGCACGAAAAATACCAAATGAAGTCAGAAAGGGTTGAAATATGATGATGTGGCTTTGAGTGGTGCATTTTGAACACACAAAAAGTATGTAGTTCAAATAAGTTCAAAAAATGAAATCCGTTCATAACAGATGAATTATCGTCCGAAATCGTGATACTTTGAAAGAGATTGTCCATTTTGCACACGAAGTGCATCCAATTTTTGTCGTAACCCTATAGACAATTTAGAACATTCTATGTGGGTGAAATGATGATACCATGCCAACTTTCAACCTTTTGAGGGTTCGTTTGAAGTGCTTTTTCAATTTCAGGGTCATTTAGCTCAAAAAAAATCAGTACTTGCATCAAAAATACGAAATGAAGTCAGAAAGGGTTGAAAATTGATGATGTGGTTTTGAGTTGTGAATTTTGAACACAAAAAAACTATGGAGTTCAAATAAGTTCAAAAAAATGAAATTCCTTTGTAGTAGATGAGTTTTCGTGCGAAACTGTGATACTTCGAAAGAGATTGTCCATTTTGCACACGAAGTGCATCCAGTTTTTGCCGTCACCCTCTCAACTTTTTAACACATGCTATGTGGGTGAAAGGATGATACCATGCCAACTTTCAACCTTTTCAGAGTTCATTTGAAGTGCTTTTCAATTTCAGGGTCATTTAGCTAAAAAAAATCAGCAAGGGCACGAAAAATACCAAATGAAGTCAGAAAGGGTTGAAAATTGATAATGTGGCTTTGAGTGGTGCATTTTGAAAACACAAAAATTATGCAGTTCAAATAAGTTCAAAAAATGAAATCCCTTTGTAACAGATGAGTTTTCGTCCGAAACCGTGATACCTCGAAAGAGATTGTCCATTTTGCACACGAAGTGCATCCAATTTTTGTCGTCACCCTCTCAACTTTTTAACCCATGCTATGTGGCTGAAATGATGATACCATGCCAACTTTCAACCTTTTCAGAGTTCATTTGAAGTGCTTTTCAATTTCAGGGTCATTTAGCTCCAAAAAACCTAGTATGTGCATGAAAAATACCAAATGAAGTCAGAAAGGGTTGAAAATTGGTGATGTGGCTTTGAGTGGTGCATTTTGAACACAAAAAAAAGTATGGAGTTCATAAAAGTCCAAAAAATTAAATCCCTTTGTAACTGATGAGTTTTCGTCCGAAATCGTGATACTTCGAAAGAGATTTTCCATTTTGCACACGAAGTGCATCCAGTTTTTGCCGTCACCCTCTCAACTTTTTAACACATGCTATGTGGGTGAAATGATGATACCATGCCAACTTTCAACCTTTTCAGAGTTCATTGAAGTGCTTTTCAATTTCAGGGTCATTTATCTCAAAAAAATCAGTAAGTGCATGAAAAATACATAATGAAGTCAGAAAGGGTTGAAATATGATGATGTGGCTTCGAGTGGTGCATTTTGAACACACAAAAAGTATGTAATTCAAATAAGTTCAAAAAATGAAATCCGTTCATAACAGATGAGTTATCGTCCGAAATCATGATACTTTGAAAGAGATTGTCCATTTTGCACATGAAGTGCATCCATTTTTTGTTGTAACCCTATAGACATTTTAGAACATTCTATGTGGGTGAAATGATGATACCATGCCAACTTTCAACCTTTTGAGAGTTCGTTTGAAGTGCTTTTTCAGGTTCAGGGTCATTTAGCTCAAAAAAATCAGTAAGTGCATGAACAGTATGAAATGAAGTCAGAAAGGGTTGAAAATTGATGATGTGGTTCTGAGTTGTGAAGTTTGAGCACAAAAAAACTATGGAGTTCAAATAAGTTCAAAAAAATGAAATCCCTTTGTAATAGATGAGTTTTCGTCCGAAACCGTGATACTTCGAAAGAGATTGTCCGTTTTGCACACGAAGTGCATCCAGTTTTTGCCGTCACGCTCTCAACTTTTTAACACATGCTATGTGGGTGAAATAATGATACCATGCAAACTTTCAACCTTTTCAGAGTTCATTCAAGTGCTTTTCATTTCAGGGTCATTTAGCTCAAAAAAAATCAGTAAGTGCACGAAAATTACCAAATGAAGTCAGAAAGGGTTGAAATATGATGATGTGGCTTTGAGTGGTGCATTTTGAACACACAAAAAGTATGGAGTTCAAATAAGTTCAAAAAATAAATCCGTTCATAACAGATGAGTTATCGTCCGAAATCGTGATACTTTGAAAGAGATTGTCCATTTTGCACACAAAGTGCATCCATTTTTTGTCCTAACCCTATAGACTTTTTAGAACAGTCTATGTGGGTGAAATGATGATACCATGCAAACTTTCAACCTTTTCAGAGTTCATTTGAAGTTCTTTTCAATTTCAATGTCATTTAGCTGAAAAATCAGTAAGTGCATGAAAAATACCAAATGGAGTCAGAAGGGTTGAAAATTGGTGCTGTGGCTTTGAGTGGTGCATTTTGAACACACAAAAAGTATGGAGTTCAAATAAGTTCAAAAAATAAATCCGTGCATAACAGGTGAGTTATCGTCCGAAATCGTGATACTTTGAAAGAGATTGTCCATTTTGCACACGAAGTGCATCCATTTTTTGTCGTAACCCTATAGACTTTTTAGAACATTCTATGTGGGTGAAATGATGATACCATGCAAACTTTCAACCTTTTCAGAGTTCATTTGAACTTCTTTTAAATTTCAATGTCATTTAGCTGAAAAATCAGTAAGTGCATGAAAATACCAAATGGAGTCTGAAGGGTTGAAAATTGGTCATGTGGCTTTGAGTGGTGCATTTTGAACACACAAAAAGTATGGAGTTCATAAAAGTCAAAAAAATTAAATCCCTTTGTAACTGATGAGTTTTCGTCCGAAATCGTGATACTTCGAAAGAGATTTTCCATTTTGCACACGAAGTGCATCCAGTTTTTGCCGTCACCCTCTCAACTTTTTAACACATGCTATGTGGGTGAAATGATTATACCATGCCAACTTTCAACTTTTTCAGAGTTCATTGAAGTGCTTTTCAATTTCAGGGTCATTTATCTCAAAAAATCATTAAGTGCATGAAAAATACCAAATGAAGTCAGAAAGGGTTGAAATATGATGATGTGGCTTTGAGTGGTGCATTTTGAACACACAAAAAGTATGTAGTTCAAATAGGTTCAAAAAATGAAATCCGTTCATAACAGATGAGTTATCATCCGAAATCGTGATACTTTGAAAGAGATTGTCCATTTTGCACACGAAGTGCATCCAATTTTTGTCGTAACCCTATAGACATTTTAGAACATTCTATGTGGGTGAAATGATGATACCATGCCAACTTTCAACCTTTTGAGAGTTCGTTAGAAGTGCTTTTTCAATTTCAGGGTCATTTAGCTCAAAAAAATCAGTAAGTGGATGAAAAATACGAAATGAAGTCAGAAAGGGTTGAAAATTTATGATGTGCTTTTGAGTTGTGAATTTTGAACACAAAAAAACTATGGAGTTCAGATAAGTTCAAAAAAATGAAATCCCTTTGTAATAGATGAGTTTTCGTGCGAAACCGTGATACTTCGAAAAAGATTGTCCATTTTGCACACGAAGTGCATCCAGTTTTTGCCGTCACCCTCTCAACTTTTTAACACATGCTATGTGGGTGAAAGGATGATACCATGCCAACTTTCAACCTTTTCAGAGTTCAGTTGAAGTGCTTTTCAATTTCAGGGTCATCTAGCTAAAAAAATCAGCAAGGGCACGAAAAATACCAAATCAAGTCAGAAAGGGTTGAAAATTTATAATGTGGCTTTGAGTGGTGCATTTTGAACACACAAAAATTATGCAGTTCAAATAAGTTCAAAAAATGAAATCCCTTTGTAACAGATGAGTTTTCGTCCGAAACCGTGATACCTCGAAAGAGATTGTCCATTTTGCACACGAAGTGCATCCAGTTTTTGCCGTCACCCTCTCAACTTTTTAACCCATGCTATGTGGGTGAAATGATGATACCATGACAACTTTCAACCTTTTCAGAGTTCATTGAAGTGCTTTTCAATTTCAGGGTCATTTATCTCAAAAAAATCATTAAGTGCATGAAAAATACCAAATGAAGTCAGAAAGGGTTGAAATATGATGATGTGGCTTTGAGTGGTGCATTTTGAACACACAAAAGTATGTAATTCAAATAGGTTCAAAAAATGAAATCCGTTCATAACAGATGAGTTATCGTCCGAAATCATGATACTTTGAAAGAGATTGTCCATTTTGCACACGAAGGCATCCATTGTTTTTGTAACCCTATAGACATTTAGAACTTCATGTGGGTGA